>PVJH01007566.1:0-91968 GCA_004026705.1 Nesogale talazaci | reverse complement strand
TAAAAGGAGAGACAGATCTGTCTTGGAAGAAGCACAACCAGGGTGTGCCTAAGAGTAAGTTGTCACGAATTTTGTCTTATTTGGATTCACAATCAACGCTTATGGAAACAGCAGCCGGGAGATCAAAAGATGAATTACATTAGGAAGACCAAGTGCACAAAATCTCTATACAGTGTTGAAGAGAAAGGATGTTACTTTGAGGACTAAGCTGTGCCTAACCCAAGCCATGGCATTCTCCATGGCATCATATTCAGTGAAAGTTGGACGCTGAATAAAGAAAACCATAGAAGAATGAATGTATTTGAATTGTCGTGCTGGTGGATCTAGCAGTTCAGTGAGATCCTTTGTGCAGGATGGAGATTGATCGTATTATTTCCCTACTTCTATTAAGCAAGCAAACAAGTCAGAAAACCAAAGTGCAACACTGCAGAGGGACTGCAGCAGTGAGAGAAGTGAGGGTCAATTGGGAAAGACAGACCACTTCGGTGATTTGAGGGGATGGTGATCTCTCTCAGGAGGAAACCAGCTACTTCTGGAGCTCCACCCAGTCGGGCCATCCAAGAGCCATCACTGGAAATGTGTCAAGTGGTGTTTGTGAAGGGACTCCAAAAAGCTTGAGGAAAAGTGGAATTCAAAGATAAGGGGATCTCCCTACAAATTTCTGATGGCCAGTCAGGCAATTCCTTGTTTTCTCATCTCCAGTGTTTAGTTGTGATGTGTGTCAGTGTTTCACATGAATGCCCTTTTTGGAAGCCATAGCCTTGATTCCAAGCCTTTATGGTCCCCTGTGTGAGAGTAAAAGTTTCCCCCCACCTCCTCCCAGCTTTAATCTTTGGGGGAAAATCCTGCTTGTGCTGTGCTTATATGTTCAGCTATGCAAAAGGTTGCTGGTTCAAACCCAGGGGCCACTCAAAGTGAGGTGGCCACCCATCCCTTGCATAAGGATTGCGGCCCTTGAAACCGGATGGCACTGTTCTACCCCTTCCTGTAGGGTCGCTGTGGAAATCTCAAAAGGAAGCTCTCAGCTGGGGGGGTCTCTTCTGATTCATAGTGACCCTGTTGGTCAGTGCAGATGTGTGGGTCCTGTGGGTTTCCATGGGCTTTCTTTCCTGGAGCAGGGCAGCTCAGATTTATCCAGCAGAGCAGCTGGTGGGTGTGAATCCCCCACCTTGTGTTTAGCAGCCCCACCCGCTCCTGAGAGGGTCGCCGGGAGTCAGCCCTGTTTTCACAGCCAGCAGTCTATCTTTGTGGGAGCAGATCACCAGGGTTCTCTCCCACCAAACTGCTGGGAGCTGGAGTTCAAACTGCCAGCCTTCTGCTAAGCATCAGAGCAGTTAACCTTCAGGCTTGGGGTTTCTGCGGAGTAACGTTCACACTGGATATCAAAACAATCTTCTCCAGACAGAGCACCGGTTCTGAGGCAGGATAGTCTTTCATTCTGGCTTCTCTTTGGGGTTCTTATTGCTATTCGGTGCTCAAGGTTAATTGCTTCTCTGGGGCACTTGATTTAAGGTGAGGGTTGCATAGTTTTGTTTGATTACAAATCATGGGCATAGCAGATGGCAGAGTTAGCATAGCCTCACTGACAGGTAAATAGCTAAGAACTCTATTCTGCCTCACCTTTCATGTAAATCCACACTGCATATGAAAACAGAAATGGCCGCCTTAGGCTCAGGAAAAGTGACAACTCGAAAATCACAGGGCCACTCCCTGGAAAAGATAAGGAGAGAGATGGAAGACACTGAGTGAGATTTGTATTGGATTATTAGCATAAAGGTATGCAGTATGAAACTATGAGAAAAAGATGAAGCTTGCTACTCCCATAGAGACCCACCATCCTGGACCCCATACCAGCAGTTCTACCCTGTCCAGCAGGGACCCTACACACACAACTCAACTCTGTAGCCATCAGTTTGGATTTTGGATCCATTTGATCTGAGCGTGGGTGGAGAGAGGAGAATTCCAAGAAACATAGGGGAGTCATACACTGCACACAGGCACACATGGGATCCCAGCTGCCTGGGAAAACTGTTACTATGACAAGCAGACTGTTAAGTTTTGTGATACTGAGAGACGGGTGCCTTCCAAGAAAAAGTGGAAACAGCAACAACAAACAAACCCTGAGTGCTCTGGGTGTATGAAAATCCTCACCAGCAAACTTTACGCTTTCACAAAAATGTGCATGCAAACAGGAGGTTATAATGCTGGCCATTGTGTAAGCCCAGCCCTCTATGTCTTAACCCTGGCTACTTCCCCAGATAGACACAGGAGATATTGAGTCCTGGGTCTGGAGCTGATGGGGTTTGTCTTGCCTCTGGTGGAATTCCTTTCCTTCTGAAATGCCATTATTATTCTCAGGGATAAATTTCTTTCCCCCTTCGACTATTGTCTGAGAATGCCTTTAGTGTGGGCAACTGGGTTTTAGAGGCATTGGACAGTGCCAAGAACAGTTATTAGCATGCATATAGAAGCCACCCTATCCAGCAATGTGTCTGTTACTGGAATGCTCAGCTATACGTGGGAAAGACTGCATTTCTTCTCTGCTGCTCTGTAGATGGCCTGCAAGCTGCGCTTCGCAGGACCAAACTCGTGGAATCTCCCCTTCTGCTCTCCTCCTGGATTTGTCTCCTCTTAACTCCATATCAAGGGGGCCTTCTGAATTTGCATTGTTAGGCCATAAAGCCATATTATCTACTCAGAACCACTGAGCTTACATTTTGGGCTCTATTTCTGTTTATTCTGTCAACTAGGGAGCTGGTTTATCATTAAGTGCTACATCTTTGATATATTCAGCACATGGATTCTAGTTCCTCTCTGCTGGGAGGGAAACATTTCCATTTGGTTTATGGTCCAATAATGAAGTCCTTGGGTGTCAGAGTCTCAAAGAAATTCAGTGCCATCAAGTCAGTGCTGACCCTATGTGACCTATAGGAGAAGGAAGAACAACCTCATGAACTTCTAAGGTTATAACTCTTTTGTTGTTAATGTAGGAAGATAAGGTAAATAAGAAAACATTTTGTCTTACACCCATATTCATTAACATTAAAGAGTGAATGGTACAATCAAATACTTTCATTATTTTCTTTCTAAATTGAGTATATAATGGTAGCATTTATTTGTTTCTCTGCTAGTCAGATGTGTTTTAAAAGCTATTAAAATGTATTTCCCTTCAATCCTCTCTCTCTCTCTCTCTCTCAAAAACTTTGCTTTTCTCCTGGGGAGCAGCTGGCGGTTTCAAACTGCTGACCTTCTAGTTAGCAGTCCAACATGTCACTTCTATGTCATCAGGCTCAGTGCAGGACATATCAGTGGAATAGATACGCTGGTGGGACAACAGTGTTAGGAAGGCTTCCATGAAATCATGATATCCATGGATGAATGAATTACAAACAGAATGACTTAATAAGCAGAGAAACTCCATCCTGGGAAAAGGAGAACACAGTGTCCACAGAGAATCCAGTGGTGAGCCCATGACCTTATAGTCAAGTATGAAATGCTTCATTCTCTATAAAGATTTATTATCTTTCCCATGTTATAGGAAATTAAATAAAGGAGTAGAAGAGTAACCTTTTAATGTCCATTCGAATGATTCCAGTTGAGTAATCTGAAAATAATATCTGATAGACTGCATTGCCAGAAAAATAAACACATCTGTCTTGGAGGAAGTAGTGCCAAAGTGGTCTGTGCAATTGGGGAGGAGGAGGAGACCCAGTTTTGCCTCCTGTGGACAAGTTATCAGGAGGGGTCATCCATATTGTCATGGTGGATGACATCATGGTTGGTAATGAAGAGGGTAAGTGGAAAAGAGGAAGACCTACAGTGAGGATGGACCCAAACAGCTCAAACCTAAGAATAATTGCAAGCATGGTGCAGGAATGGGCAGTGTGTCTTTCTATTGTGTACTAGGTTACTATGAGTCCGAATCCACTTGAAGGTACCTAACAACAAAAATATGAATTAATCTGTTCTTCTACTGTCTAGTCTATATGGGCTGTTAGCCTCTGATCTCTCACACTCGCAATCTAATAATTGCAACTATTGTACATTTCCTAGAAACCCACTTGTGCCATTTATTTTAAGTTCCTGTTCTCTTGTCTCTGATGTGCTTAGAGACAGTGTGTAGTTGCATGAGTTTGTGCATGGAGGTGTGTCAGCTCCCATAGAAACTTTGGAGCATGTTAGAGAGTTTCTTGGTTGGAGGTTCCTATAATACCATTGCTAATAGAGAATATAGATGATATCCTATACAAAGCAAAATGACAAAGGGTCCAGTGTTAGATGATTGGGCTTTATAAGATCGAAAAGGCGAAAAGAGTTTCAGTAAAGAGAAGCTCATTTCAAGAAGTCAGTGAGCAGCCATATGGCTGCAGTTTAACAGTATTTACCAAAAATAAGTGTTCTCTTTTTATGTAAAGCCTAATGGATGACTGCAAAGAATCACTCTTAGAATTTGCCTTTACTTTTTACCTACATCTGTGAACAATAGAGCTTACCTTGTGTTCCTTGGATTTCCGCAATTGTGTTCTAACCCTAAACTCTCGCATTTGTCTGTAGGTGCAATGTTTCCCTCCCGTCTCTGACAGAGACAAAGGAGGGTTTCTCCAGATCCAATTCGAAAAGAAGAGAGGATATCTGGGCCTTTCATTTCTAATACTCCACCACCTCATCAAGGACCCTTTCTTGAGTCCAGGACCTTTATTTTACCCTTGGGAAAGCAACCTTGGCTTCTCCCTTCTCAGCTGCCCTCTCCTTCCCACCTCAAACTTCTCCTTGCTGCTGAGGAAACTTCCTGGTGTTCACTTTTCACCTCGGAGCTCCACCCTCACTTCAGACCATAAGCAAACACACCATGTAATCAGCCAATCAAAATTATTGTGACATGCAAGTCCCAAGCCCCACCCTCCACTCCGGCCTGATGATTTGCATTCCCACCTTTGCCCCTCTGTACCCCACACTCAATAGTCAGCCTCTAGCCAAGGGGACAATAAGCCACTCCCTGGTTTCTGAAGTTTGCACCCGGTATTGCATCACTTTGTTGCAGTTTTCAGGGGGTATTGAGTCAGTTCCAACCCATAATGACCCTATGCACAATAGAACTAGACTGCATGGTCTTACACCATCCTCGCAATTGTTCCTGGACTGCATCCCATTGTTGCCATCCATCTGCTTGAGGGTTTTGCTCTCCTTCACTGCCCGTCTTCTTTACCTCCCATGAGGTCCCAGAGACTGGTCTCTCCTGACAACTTGCCCAAGACAGGTTACCTGAAATCTCTCCACCCTTGCCTCTTAGGCACACCCTGGCTGTCCTTCTTCCAAGACAGATCTATCTCTCCTTTTTGCAGTTCATGTTGTCTCCCATCAAGTCAATGCTGGCCCATTGGAAACCCACGTGGATTTCTGAGACAGTAACTGGACATGTGAGTAGAAACTCAACATTTCTTTTGAGGAGTTGCTGGTGGTCTGAAACTGCCAACCATGTGGCTCCCAGAAGAATGCATAACCACTACACCAAAAAGGCTCCATTTATCCTTCCATGGTACGTTCAATGTTCGTCTCCAACACCACGACCCAAAGGCATTGGTTCTTCTTCAGAATTCTGTATTCAATGTTCAACTTTCATGTAGCATATGCAGCAATTAAAATTGCCATGACTTGAGTCAGGTACACCACAGTCTGCAAAGGAACAGTTTTGATTTTCAATCCTCTAAAGAGGTTGTGTGCAGCGGACTGACCCAATGCATAGTTTCAAAATAGTGTCAGGCACGTCTACTGCTGGCCCTTCATCAGATGATCTCAGAATTTTTCTATCTGATTCTCGAGCATCCGTCACGAGCCAGTTAAACGTTGACTGCCTCCCACCTGGAAATCATCAGTCCCCTGTCTCTGCTTCTTTAGCATATTCTTGGCAACATTTATCACACCTGATACATTAAGACAGCTCTCATTTTTTACAGCTAAGAGAATGTGAGTTCAGAAAAGCTCTATCTTTCTCTTTTCATGTCAGTTGGACGTTACTGGGTTATGTCTTCTTTGGCTTCTGGGACCTACTCTCACTTCTTTAACCACCTGCTTGGCCTGTCTGTATGGGTGTTGGTTGAGTAAGTAAGCCCTCATATAGCAAATAAATGCCACAAGTCGGTATCTTTAAAGAATCACAATTTAACTCTCATGGTTCAGAAGGTAGAAATTCAAGATATACTTACAGAGAAAGGTTCTTCGCGGTCTCCTCCAGCTTCTGGTTACTAGATGCCACCCTAGTAGCATTTTTTGGAATTCCTAGGAGTGCAGATACATCTGGTGTGTGTGTGTATGTGTGTGTGTATTGTCATATAGTGTCTTCTTCCCTGTACACATCCATCCCCCTTGGATTATTTTAGTTTAAGTGCTTAGGTCAGTGATTCTCAGCTTTCCTATCCTGACTCTTGAATCAGTTCCTCATGCTGTGGTGACCCTGTATGCAGCCATATCGGCAAGTGGAGCTGTAGAGAGGAGCAGAGTCTTGCTTCCTAAGATCAGGAGGAATGTGGTCTTGGGTGACTCCTCTGACCCTTCGGTTGAGGATCTACCAATACTGATATGACCTCAGTAGCAAGCTAAAGATAAACCCTATTTCCAGACAGGGCAATATTTCAAGGTCTAGCCGTTAGAATTCTGAGGCATATTTTTTGTGACCTAATTCAATCCACTACACATGTCTTCTGACCAGTCAGTAAGAATGCATACAATTTCATCAAGGGCCGATTACTTGAATATCCTTCAAAGTGAGACTTTTTCAGTCAGGGACCCACCTTGAATCCTCAGATGGGATCTTGATCCCTCTTTCAGTCTTCATATCGTCGATCAGGAATCTGGAGATGGGGGATGGAAAACAAAACATGACCGGGGAAGAGATGGGTGAAGAGCTCAGACTGGGCAGGTTTGCTATCACCCGGGGTTGGTACCCTGTCACAGCAGATGCACTCTTGTCATTGGCTGAGGTTACGTATCCTACTGATGCCCGAACACTGTTCCCGTGTCTGAGTGGGATCCCCCTTGGCTTCTGCTTCAGGACACTGAAGAACTCTTTGGCCAAGTTGCTCCTCTCTGGCAGTCAGTCCTCTTTGGCAACACTTTCTACCCACAGCCCCAGCACTGGGTTCATCCACTGAAGGGACTGTTGGGAAAGCCAGCATCATGACTCAGTGTTGGTGGAAGGATGACTATTTCATTCAGCTTCTCCTGCCTCCAGCTGTTGACCTGCCCAGGGCAGAGTTGGACCTGGGTTTCTGGCCATTCCAGGTTTGCATCTTCTCCCCCAATGCCCTCCTGTTCTGTGTTCTTCTCTAGCCCCAAGGCAGTGTCCAGCAGTGGAATTCCTGCAGGTTGGCAAACTCCCAGCAGACAAGATGCCAGTCCCCAGAGTACCTTACCTCTGTGCTCTTTTGTTGTTTCTCTTGAAGATCCTTGTTTGTCTTGGATTGAGGAAGGAATGTGGGATATTCCAATAATGTTTTTCAATAAATCTTTACTCCCCTTTGTCCCTGTTAATCATTCACAGTCTCTCACATACTCTGGGGGTGAGGGAGGTTGACCTCAGAAATGGTCTGGGGGGCCCTGCAGCTACTACATGCCTAGTTCAGTCTCTCCTTTCAGAAGTGGGCTGTTAGGGGTGGACTGAGTTACCGTGCTTCCAAATATTAATTGAAATTCTGGCCATATGCTCTTATGATTCCGTCCCGTGAATACTTCAATGAGCCTTGGATGGAGTTGGTTACCTTCTATAATGCAATCAAATGTCATATAACCAATCAGTACTTGAGGCTACATTAGTGTGATACTAAATTTAGTCATGGGTATAATTAGTGTGATACTAAATTTAGTCATGAGCTAAGAAATGCTTAGAGAAGAGATCACCAAGTCTGTAACTGAGACTTCTGGCTTCCAGAACTGGGAGACAAATGCCTCTACGTACTTTACAACCACCCACTTGTGGTGCAGTTGTGTCATGGTAACACTATGAACATTAGGGAAATATGATGTGACGTGCATATGATTCTCAGTGGCTCTTTCCTCTGAAGTGGAGAGCTGAGTCCTTCTTCATCATCTGCTCTTAGTCTCCAGTCCCTGGCGAAGGACATCATGTTCGTTAAAGTGGAGGAGCAATGGAAAAGGGATGGGCCTCAGGAGATGGATCCATACCACTGCTGCGACATTGGACTCAAGGTTCCACGGAACCATGGTGAGGCTGCACAGGAAAGGGCAGTGTTTCCTTCTGTTGCACACAGGGTCTTGATGGGTTAGAACTGACTCCCTGGAACTAGCAACAACTAGCCATGTGGTAATGGTGTAATGGATACATTTGTCTTCCAGATTAGGCGCCTCAACTGAGATTTGAAAAAAGAATTTCTCAAAATCTGGATATGCATTTAAGTAGGTTGTTAAGGGCCATCAGGTCCCCTCTGATTCTGATTCAAGGTCTCCCTATGTACAATGTAATGAAATACATCCTGGTCCTGGGCCACACTCACAACTGTGACTAGGTTTGAGCCCATTGTTGCAGCCTCTGTATTGGTTTATCTACTTGCAGGTCTGATCACAGTCTTTCTTTCAATACTCTAAGGAGTCTTCAAAATGTCCTTTTCCCTTGTGACTGATATTTCCAAGAGCATTCATTGTGAGAGTAAGCAGGATGAAATCCCTGACCTTAAATGTTTCTCCATCTATAAGTTGTTACCTATTGGTACAGTGATGAGCACTTTAACCCTCTTGATATTGAGTTGTCATCCACACGGAAGGCTGCAACCCTTGATCCTCCTCAGCCAGTGCTTCAAGTCCTCTTTACTTTCAACAATCAAGGTGGTGCCGTCTGCATGTGGCAGGTTGTTAATAAGCCAATCCTGAAGCTGCATTCATCATCATAAAGCCCAACTTCCCCCGATTATTAGCTCAGAGTACAGATTGAATAAGTCCGGTGAGAGGATGCAAACCTGAGGCACACCTTGCCTGATTTTAAACTACAAAGTATTCTTTTGCTCTGCTCACACAACTCCCTTAGGGTCCAAGTACTAGTTCCACAGGAGCACAATAAAGTATTCTGAAATTCCCATTATTTTTCTCAAAGTTATCCATAGTATAATTATAGTTTGATTACAGTCAAATGCTTTTGCAAAATCTGTTAAACACAAACAAATATCTTTCTGGTGTTCTCTACTATG
Organism: Nesogale talazaci; assembly: GCA_004026705.1. Lineage (NCBI taxonomy): Eukaryota > Metazoa > Chordata > Mammalia > Afrosoricida > Tenrecidae > Nesogale > Nesogale talazaci. The sequence goes on along the minus strand of PVJH01007566.1, from coordinate 82,774 downwards.
TGCCAAGCCAAAATCCACCTGACATTAACAATATTCTTCTTGCTTTGGATCCTCTTCTGTATCTTGACTGAACTCCTGAGAGCTCCCTGTCAATGTACTGCTGCAACTGCTGCTGGGTGTTTTTCAGCAGAACTTTACTTGTATAGGATGACAATGATTTAATTCAATAATTGGTACATTCTTTGGGTCACCTTTCTTTGGGATCGCTATAAATATGGATCTCTTCCAGTCAGTTTGCTAAGTAACTCTCTCCCATTTTTTTCTGCCTTAGACAAGTAAGTGCTTCCAGTACTTCATTAGCTTGCTGAGACATTTTAATTGGCACTCTAGTAATTTTTGGATCCCGTTTTTTGGCTAATGGTTTCAGTTCTGCTTATCCTTCTTCCTTCAATATTATTGGTTCTTGTTACATGCTACCTTCTGAAATGGTAAAATTTTGACTACTTATTGGTGTTGCTTTTGGTACAGTGACTATGAAGTATTTCCATCTTCTTTGGAAGATGTACACTTCATTCAATATACTGTCCATAGAGTCATTCAGGATTGCAATTCAAGGCTTAACGTTTTTCTTGAGTTCTTTCCGTTTAAAATATGCTGAGGATGTTTTTCATCTTAGGTTTTCTAACTCTAGGTCTTTGCACATCACATTATATTTTAAATTGTCTTTTTGAACTGCCTTTTGAAATTTTCTTTCAGTTCTTTGATCATATCATTTCTTCAATTTGTCTTAGCTATTCTATGGTTAAGAACATGTTTTAGAGTCTCTTCTGACAACCACATTCATCTTTATTTCTTATCTTCTTAATTACTTTTGCTTTCTTAATGAATGATGTTCATGATGCATTCCCACAGCCCATCAGCTGTTTCATGAAGGATGACTTCAGGTTCTACCATATCTTCTTCATATAATGCACCTTTTTGGATTGTTTAGTTAGAAGGTAGACTGAAACATAGGATGAAATGGTACAATCCTGATGCAAATATTTCTTCCTTTTAGACCATGCAGTATTCCTTTGTCTACTTTGATGACTAGCCCTATGTTTATATACAGACTCTGAGTGAGCACAATGAAATGTTCTGGATTTCCGTTCTTCTCAAGGATGCCCATGGTTAATTTTGATCCACCCAGTCAAATGTCTTTGCACAGTCAATAAAACACAAGTTAACATCATTCTGTTATCCTCTGCCCCAGCCAAGGTCCATCTGACATCATCAATTTTCTCCTTTATTATGTTATTTTAATTTACTTTTAACTAACACCACACTTCTTTCTTTACTTCATCTTACTATAAATTCTTAGATACTTTCTTCAAGTGTAGCCCTATGAAAATTTGCACCAGCAGTTAGGAATGCTTTTGTGGAGTGTATCAAAACTCCAAAAGTTTATTTACATAGGATGAAATAAACTTTGTAGTGGAGGAAATAGAGCTATTTTCCTTTTAGACACAAATGCATTTATGCAGATGAACAGTCAAGACTGATTCACATGAGCAAGCAGGTGAAGAGATAGCTCACTAAAATGGCTGGGGCATTAGCTTTTCCCAGCTCTCTTTCTGGGACAGGGAGAAGTGCATTATAGCAAGTGTCATGGGCACTGGCATTTTCTTCTCTCTCTAAGAGACTGCCTCCCAAGAATAACATGTGAAGATATCTCTAAAGGGAAAGGACTCACTGTCAAAGGGACCCCCACCACTCAAACCACCAGTCGCCACTCTTTTCATTCTTCCATATCCAGTAGAGTTTTAAGTCCAAAAGTCAAGCACAACTTCCAAGAATGCAGGGCATGTATTTCAACCGCCACTTGTTTGAAGCTCCAGGCTCCTGTGTTGCCAAACATGATTCAGCAGAGTGTAGAAGACTAAGAAGGACTAGCAAGTAAGATCTGGTAAGATGTTTCTAAAATGAGCTGAACCCTGCTCACTCTCATGTAGACATCTCTGAAGATAGAGGTGTTAAAGCAAAGGGTGGAGAAGAGAGCAGATGGCCCCATGTATTTAAAAGAAGCATCTAGGATCTTAAAGGGTTGTATTCAAAGAAGCAGCCATCTAACTGAGACATCGACTAAGTTCACTTGGAAGACGCACACCAGGCCATGTGATCTGAAGATGGTAAACTGAAGAAAGAAAGAAACAAACGAATATGAAGAGGGGAGAGGGTACCAGAGACTAAATTGTGAATGCCCTATTTTCAGAAAGCGATGGATGACATTGGAAACCCAAAACTCATCTCTGCTATAGCTCCATAGAGTAAGCCTCTGGGGAATCTTCTTTGACCAGAATCAAGGAATGCAAATAAACTTGCTATCAGATGGAGACTGTTGTAAACTTGATTATGGCAGATGGAGCTAGGTTATAACATTATTCCTGGTCACTTGATCTCCATCTTGACTCATTCTGGATTTTTTCTAGTTTTTAATATTTTTTGCTTTGTTTCCCCTATATGCCCACCCCTCTGGTTTACTTTAATGTGGCCTTTTCTTCCTTAAAAATTATATTTATTATTTTTTTTTTACTATTTCCCGGTTTATGAGGCTCAGGAGCAGTGGATGTGTAGAAGCAGTCATTGGTGCCATGGCTTATTGGGGCCAATCTGAGGGGAAGGAAGTCAGTGGGAGATGGGGAGCAAATGCTGAGAGCAAGAGTGGGAAGGATGCTCTGGAACAAAGTGGGGTGATGTATATGCAGCACTTGGCACATACATCTGGGTTATGGACATGTATGATACATGAATTATATCTCAATAAAACTTGGACAAAGCAAAATAAACCCACCCCACACCTCACACAATGCGTAGATCCGTTCTGTAACTGTTTAAGAGGATATATGGGGCTGGGCATTGTTTTTGCTCTGTTCTATTCTTTCTGGGGTTGCCTTGCGTTTGGACCTCACTAGATGTTGACCAGCAACAACACAATCCCGAGGCTGTTGTGAGGAGCCAATCAGACCATGCTCACAAAGAACATGGCATGGTACCTGTGTTAGAGAGCCCTGCCCTTGAAGAAGTAGCTGTGGCTGCTGTGTATTTAGGATTGCTGCTCTTTTCCCATTCCTTCCCCTCCCTGCCCCTCTCCTGGTGAAGTACAGGAAGGACTGTAAACTTTGAGAAAAGGATGATATTGGAGCAAAGTGGTGAGCCCTGTTCTTGGGCATGTCTTGTTATTATCACTGGTCTCTCTATCCCTGGGAAGCTGGAGACTTGCTTGCCAGGAGACTGTCAGCAGTGCCAGGTGATTTTGGTCAGCTTCCTGCTGGGATCATTCAAGCAATTGAGCTGAGGCTTCAGGGATTGCTGGTCAGGTGCTGCCACTATGGGGAGAATATGCTCTTGGGGGGGGGGTTGACCACGAGCTAGGTGCCCAGGATCTGTGTTCCCTGTGGGGAAGGAATGTAGAAAGGCTAAGGTCCTGTTGAATGACTCGACTTTGAATTTACAACTTTCAACAGACCTGGATCCGGGTAAATACTACTCAGGCTGAACTGGTGCCCATGTACCTCAAGGGTCTCTGAAATAAGTCAACTTTCCAGACCACAATGGGCAAGTGACCCAGAAAGCAACTTTTAAATCATTAGCACGAACAACCACCAACCAATCAATCAAGGAAATAGAATTGGATTTTGTAGTATGTTTCCAAAATTAAGCCAAAAACTTTGTTGAAATCTGAAGCCATTTTCATGCGCAATTTCATCTTTGATGCTAAAGACAGTTAACATCACTTAATTGGATCCCGGCATGGCATGAGGGCAAAGATTACCGCCTGTGCATGGCTCTTTCTCTGGTCCAACCTGGAGGGGAGATAGGAAGCAAGAGCTTCTTGGCTAATGCACAAATTCCAGAGAGAATCAGATTGATGAAATTTACTCCAATTAATTCCTTGGAAATAGATCCTATTTGGGCCAGCACTACCTTAAAGAAACTTTCTCAAACTCAAGTCAATTCTGACTGGTTCTGACGCTATAGGATTGCCACTTGGGACTAAAGGAGCCCTGAGGGTGTAGTGGGATTTGCATTGAGCTCTGAGCACAAACAACAGGAATTTCAGGCCACCAGCTATTCCAATGGTGAACAGTTGAAATTAAAGACATGAAATCCGAAAATCATGAACATCAGTTCTCATTTGTCCTAAGGGGTCACTATGATTTGGAATTGACTTGAAGACTCTGAGTTTTTTGTTGTATTTTTACCTTCCGGGCTCTCCTTCCCAAGCATCATTCACATCTCAGACTACTGGCTGAAACTAAGCACTTTTAGGGTCCCTTGATCTATTATTTTCTTTCTTTGTGGCTTCTGGGTGCTCTAGATTTGGTCCTGGCTCATACTAACAGTGACCCTGTGAATGACAGAGTGCCTGGTCCAGCACCATCCTGAAAGTCATTGCTATGTTTGATCCCATGTTGGCCAACCCTGCGCTAATCCATCTTGTGGATAGTCTTCCTCTTTCCTGTCCAGGGATCCATTCTGCCTGACAACGTATGTGGAAATAAGGTCTTGCTGTCCCTCCTTCTCATGAGCATGGTGATCTACACAAAACCATCTGATGAAAATCTTGTGAGTCTCAACAGCAGGTAACAACAATCACAACCATCATTGTCAGTACTTGATTGTTGCACCAGCATTTAAAACAAGCTTGGATAAATAAGTCCAACCTGTTATGTTACCAAATCGTTGTACTTTTTTAAAACTATTGAGCTTAAATTGGAAATGGTTATTAAACTTTTGGTGAAGGTTAAATAGAATTTAAAATTAACCATAGCAGGTTAATAATAAAAGCATATTTCCAATTCAGGCTCCTAGTATCTTCTATTCTGAATACAGTAAAGGGCTTAGTCATGGTAGAAATGGTAACAAAACATCATTGTTCTTGAAAATATACGCAGACTTAGCCATCGGTATAAGGACAATGCCTCATATCTGTTTACACTGACGTGGATCAAGGATTAGCCAGAAAGCAAAAAGACCATCTCTCAATTACTGCCCAGGTTTATGTCCTACTTGAGAGAAGAAGATGCATGTTTGGACAGTGCCACCAGAGAGATGCCAACCAAAGTTACACCAGGAGATACTGGTGTAACTGGGATTATGTCCTAAAATTCCCAAGAGGGACAGTCAGAGAGATGTCGACTGATGTCAATCTCTGTTTGGGGGTCAGGCAAGGAGATGGTTTGTTGGAGGACCGCACAGCCTCATTCTTCCTTAGTCCTCCCCAGGCCCCCCTGGTTCTCCCTGGTTCTCCAACAGGCCAAGGAGACAGACATCCAGGTCCACCTTGTTATGTTTGCACTGCTTTGGCTCCTGCTTGATGAGGACACCTCATCCATGCTTTCTTTTCTGAGAACTCCACGTATTTAACTTGCCAAAGGCATCCTTAATTCCACTGCCAATACTCACGTGATTTCAGTACAATGCATGAAGCTTTGCAATGGTTAAATCAGATGAAGGCCACCAGAGAGCCATCAGCTCTTCACACACTTTGGACATGTTGTTGGGAGCGACGAGTCTCTAGACAAGGACATGATGCTTGATCGAGTAGAGAGGTCAACAAGGGGGAACCACACAGTGGTTGTGACAAAGGGCTCAGGCACAAGAGCAATCATGAGGATGCTGTGGGACCACATACTTCTTCCTTCCATTGTGCATCCAGTCTCTTTGAATCAGAACCCATGTGCTGGTCCTGATCAACAGCAAGCCTAACAGCTGTTAAGAGTTACAGTTTCAGAGACTCACAGGGGAATTTCTACCATAGACTCTAAGGTTGACGGGTGTTGGAAATGGTTTTGAGTGTTGGAAGGCGACATGTGATTTTCGCTGACATTGGTGGTTTGTAGGGCCTTTGAATAAGGCTTGTGAGGAGGGTACTGGGCTCGGCAGTGTTTTCTTCTGTTGTAATTAGGGTTACTATAAATCGGAACTGACTTGATGGCACCAAACAGCAACTCGTGGCCTGCTTTGGGAAGCTGTTCGTCATCGCTGCTTTCAAGAGACTCTGAGCTCCTACAATAGTCCCAGCTCACTACAGTGCCAATGCAAGGGTCCTTCAAGCAGTTCATGGGAAAGTGGAATTTCTCCTCATATAACATCTTGAACTGTCTATTGCTACAAGTTTCCATGAGTTTTTTGTCACTAAGTAAGCTCTTGCTAAATTATGAAGTCCCTAAAGGCTGAATCTAGGATGCATTCCACATGCATAAAAAGGAGATAAGGAAGAACATATGTATTCAGTTTGCCCTCTTTTGACTGGAGCAGTGTGTTCAGGGTTCTCACAGTGAGTCTCATATCACTTAAAATATAATGATGCAATTATAATTTAGATCATTAAATACAGCATGACTGTGCTGGGGAAGAAGACTGAGCATATTATAGATGGCTGAAAGAACAAACAAAAATTCTTGGAAAAAGTATAGATTAGCGAGAAGGATAGCGAGGCTTGAGCTCGTATACTTTGGACATGTTGTCAGGAGGACCCTGTGCCTGTTGAAGAACATCATGCTTGATAAAGTAGAGGGGTAGCAGACAGGAGCAAGGCCCCCCACAAGATGGGTGGACCGAGAGGCTGCATCAAAGGGCTCCAACATATGAACAGTTGTGAGCAGGACCGGGCGGGGTTTTGGTCTGTCGTAACCAGGATGGCGATGAGCTGCAACCAACCGGATGACACCTAGCAGCAAGTAGAGCAGGAAGCCATGAATAGCCCTTGACTGGCTGAAACATCCAGCCTTACTTTGCATGCAGGGATGAGGAACTATCAGATGAAGGAGAAATGTGGAGGGTGAGCGATGGGGTAAGGAGCCCGTGATTAGAGAAACAGTGACCCTCATCTCTCTATAGGAGAGAACTTGGTGTGAAGAACCTTCACATACCAAGCAAACATCCCAGTCCAGTCCATCTCGAGATCATAAGTCGGAGCATAGCTCATAAGTCCTTCTTCAGGCTCACACAGCCACATGCAATGATGCAGAATGCAGGACAATCTCAGACTAGTGGGTGCAGTCATGGGAATCCAAAGTCCCTGTCAGCATCACGGGGTTCCAGCAGCACCCAGGGGGACCTGCCAGCTTGAAGGTGACGGTAGAGAGAAGGCCCACTAAATCTGTGCTATAAGAAGTGAGTCAAAAGGCTTCTTAGAAGTGAGGGAGGCAGGACTTTGTCTTATATCCTTTGCCCATGTCCTCTGAAGGGACCAGTCCAGGGACAAGGACATCATGCTTGCTAGATCAGAGAATAATGGATGGATTTACATGTTGTCTACAATAGGGGCTCCAGTACCATGATGATGACGCTGAGGGAAGAGCAGGGCATGATTTATTCTGTCATGTGTGTGGTCAGATCCAGGGGTGTCAGAAAGGAGGATCCTGCCAGTCTCTGTGCCCTCCAGTTCATTTTGACTCACAGCCTCCCTCCAGGACAGAGCAGGCCTGTGCCTTCGAGCTTCCTCAGTGGCAGTGTCCATGGAGACCATTTCCAGGTTTTTCGTTTGCAGAGCTGCTGGTGGGTTCACACCACCAGTCTTCTAGACAGAGGCAGAGTGTTTAGTCACTGTGCTATGAGGAATTCTTCACGTTGGCCCAGTGACATTCATTTTCCCAGTCTGCAATAGGTGGAGGATGTTAAAAGGTTTAACATGGTACACTAGGATCAGAATTGGCATGCGAGTGGCCCCATGCCAGACACTGTGGTGCCCTCTAGTTCAGGGAGTTCTAACAGTGTGGCTGCCAGCTGCCTGTGGGTATGAAACCCTTGAAATGCCCTGATCTGAATCTAGACGTGCTCAAAGTATAACACACTCACTATACCTACAAGATTTTGTACCAAACATAATGTGAAATGCCTCACTTATTTTGTTGATTATGCTATGAAATGATATTTTGATGACTGGATAAATAACGTATTATCCAACCATTTCTTTTTACTTCTCCATGTGGCTACAAGAACAAACACAATTCCATATATAGGAGATTGCTGCAGGTATTGAGAACTCACAACGAGGGGGCCCGGAGAGTCTGACAAGGGTTGCCTGTATAACCTCCAGGTGAGGTGGTGGCAACCCCAGAGCAGTCCTGTGAGGAGCAAGAGTCATGGTTTAGGAGGGCAACAACTGCTGTAAAAATCCTTCAAAGACATCTTCACCATGTTTAAAAGCAAAGATGCCCTGTAAATCTGGTCACATCATGACCTCGTAGTGCCCCCGTATGGGCTTGGCCTTCTCATGTGGGAGTGGGGGCTCCCCGTCTCCCTCTGCCTTCACCTTCCTGTTGGCTGACCCAGATGACTTTCAGAGACCTGGAGTGTGCTCACCCCAGGTGGATCCACATGACTTTGCACCCACCGGTTTATGATCTTCCTGCATGGTGCAATCCAAAGAGGGACTTATGTACTAGTATCCAGATTTTGGATTTATGTGAAACTGGGCTGGGATATTTTCCCAATATACAATTACCTCTTGATATAAAGTTCTTTCTTGTGGGCTGAGCCCCGGTGGTGTAAGTGGTTGAGTGCGGGACTGTGGCCCGCGGGCTTGGCGGTTCAAATCCGGTGGCGGCTCTCAGGAGCAGCGCTGGGTAGCGCCCACGACCACCAGAGGCAGTGATGTCCCCCCCCCCAAAAAAACCCATAAAGTTCTTTCCTGTACATATGGGAGTGCTACTGCATTTATTTCTCTAGTCAACCCAGCCCAACACATGGGAAGCATGAAAAAAAAAAACATGCTTTGTGGCAGGTGCATTTTAGTCTTCAAAATGGAAGATAACCTGCTTCCATTAAGGCTGATTTAATCACAGGAAGCTTCTTCATAATGGCCACTAGACTAGTATTTGGCCAAGAAATGATACAGTGCGCCCCAGGAAAGAAGGCACACGCAATTCCCCATGACAGTCCCTTGATGTGTTTTTCTGCTCACACTCAGACCAGATCCACACTCAAAAGTTACCTCTGAGTTCTTTTCAATGACAAAGATGGATGTTAGACATCTTTCTGGAAAATGGTTGTGGGTCATGGGCTTATGCTAATTTCATGATTGAGATGTAGGGGTGGAGTCTATCCTGCTAATCTGGAGATAACCATTGAGCAGCTAATGAGGCCCCTGTGTAGGAATGACTTTCTCTTGAGATTTCTGGGAAAACTTGCGATATTACCCTCGTGAAGATGGAAAGCTATTTCCCCAGTTGTTGGGAGTTAGTCTCAGAGAGACAATGAATTATGGCCAAGACAAGATAGCAGCATCTGAGGAGTGGAAGGAGCCAGAAGAGAAACTACATGGCCTTACCTTGATGGAACCAGACCTCTGAAGCTGGTGAAGCCACTTGGAAACCCCTGCCAGTGCTGAGTTGCTTCTACTACCACTGGATGCTGTTGATGGACCCTGAGTCCTGGAAGTGGGGAGCCATGGGGAGACCTCTGCTGATGCTGGGACTCTGCACACACTGGCCTATGACTTTGTGAGTTGGAAGGAGACTTTATAGACTGATATCAGGCATATGGGCTAATATCGGAATTATGACTTTGAACTGGATTGGGTTGGGGTGCTTTCTCTATGTCCCATTCCTCTTGTATATAAACCACAATCTCATATCAACTTGTGTGTCTATGAGTTTGTTTCTCTAGTCTACCCAGACTAACAAAATGGTCAACAGTCGATTTCCACATGGATGGACAAAGGTACTCAAGAGTGTGCAGTGCATACTCACCAACAGTTATCACTACCCTGCAAGATCCTCTTGGACTGCTGACCAAGAGAAGGAGAAAAGAGTTAGCTTCCTACTTTCACCTTTTCCCATAACTTTACTATCATCCCTTTACCATCCTTCTGCCTCTTATAGGGAGCATCTCTCTATGTGATATACCTTAGGCCACAGAACATCCATGACCTGATTTTTCTTCCAGGACTAATAAAAGGTTTTGTTTTACAAACCCCCAGCCCCCTTTCTAAACTTGCAATTCCAATTTTTATACAGTTTACACATTCTACCTAAGAAAGTCTTAGTCCTGGAATGGATTGACCTGGTTTAACAATATTCTCAGTTACTAAGTCCATCAAAAGGCATAATTACATTTGGCTTGGGAAGTATGAGTTTTTCTCACTGGGTTGGGGATTTTTTAAATGTTTTCTTTCAACCTGAGGAATCTGAAACTATTCTTCTAGGTAGATACATGCAATTAAAACTTTAAACACACACATTTTTTTTTGTAATGGAGTCAGCAGAAGGAGATTGCTTTGTAATTAGATTAACATTGAATGGTCTGGGGGAACTCATTCAACTTCATGGAAATGGACGGTCCCTTGGCTCACCAGAGCTATCCACCTACATTTTTCTCTGAGGGGAGAAAAATGCTCTCCAGAACAATTACGGATCTGAGGGCAGAGATTGTTGTTCAATAATCGCTCATAGTCAGGGCTGAAAAGGAACTGCTCAGAGGCAGGCATGGTCTCCTTCACCCCCTTTCATGATGCAGGATCAGATTCATGCTTCTGACAAAGAGAATCCAGCTGACTATGCACAAGTTTTTGAATCAAGTCCCTTTGTGTGCTCAGGCCACTGGGGTTTCTAGACACAAATCGAGGGGATTGAAAAGATGGCTTTTCAGGAAAAGAAAAAGAATATGTTTCAAAGAAATAAAGCAAGTCCCAATGAAACCCAAGGTCTGCATTTATAGGAGAAAGTTCTTCTTCTGAGTTCTTCTTCGTACCTGAAACACAAACAAAATGATCTTCAGTCATCAGTGTTTCATATGAAATCACAGGCAGATAATTTCATCATTCCTTAGCCAGACTGAGATAAAATATGAAAAATGTTCCTTCATGATGTATTTTTCCCCTGTGCTGCTTCAACTGAAGGAGGGGTGGGAGCTGGGCAGGAGGACATTGGCTACACAGGAAATGTAGCAAGTTACACATCCTGGACTCAACTGCCCTGTGGCACAGAATGCCAGTCCTAAAGAACCAGATGGAGCTGGTGTGCAGCAGGGTCCAACATGGCCTGTAAAATGTGCCCAGACCTTCTGAAAACTTAGGTGCAGCCTGAAGCAGAAGAATACTCTTCTCTAACAAGTGTCCCCATTGGCCAAAATCCTTGAAGAAAAATACGTCATCGTGGTGTGCTCCCACCTCTGTTGGTTTAGCACATACAACCCAACAACCAACAGAGAAGCCCCTCTCTGAGCTAGAGCCTAACACAGCCCTAAGACATGGATCTGCTCACATCAGCTGGTACACACAGAAGACAAAGATAGGGATTAATCAAGATTGTGTTAGAACTAAGAATAAAACCAAGGGGAACATATTGTTGAGTTACTGAATTTTCTGTAGATTTTTATGAAAATAACCAGGATTACAAATATGTCATAGAAGAAATATACTCAGAATGCTCTTTAGAAATAAGGGGCATGAGGTTTTGTCTCATGTCCTTAGGACATACTAATAGGAAAGCCCAGTTCTAAGAGGGGGGTCTTTTGCTTGATAAAGTAGAGGGTCACCAGAAAAGAAGAAGACTCTCAAGGGATGGCTTGGCAAAGTGGATGCAAGGATGCTAGGCAATGGACTGGGCTTCCCTTTCTTCCTTACACTGAAGGAACATGAGGCAGGAACACAACTTGACTTCCCTCCAGTAAATCAGATCTACTAGACTCCTTCTTGGACTTGGTGTAAATCAAAGAGCACAGACCACAAATCGAGCAGAAGAGTTAAAGAGTTGAAAGCATGGCCTTCAGAAGTGTGTGTCTGGGTCCCTAGAGAGGATATGACAAGAAATAACGCTCCACATTTTGATATTTTTATTTAATGAAGATTCCTAGTATTTTCTGGGAGGCTATTGAGTTGATTCTGACTCAGAATGACCTAACAGAAATCTCTCTGGAAAAATGCTCCTTATGGCAAAGATGGAGAGACTTTGTCTCACAAATTTCAGGAGTGATCAGTCCCTGGAGAAGAACATCATTGCTGGGAAAGTGAGGGGGAAGTGAAAAAGAGAAAGTCCTTTGATGATAGCCCTGAATGACAATGATAGCCTGGGGGTGGAGTGGCCATATGTTGAGCTGGTAGCTGCACAGTCAGTAGTTCAAGACCATCAGCACTCTGTTGGAGAAAGATGAGGCTTTCCGATGTTGCTACATGCCATTGGCTGAGTTCCAGCTCACAGTGATCTGATGTCTAACAGAATGAAACCCTGCCAGGCCTCCTTCCATAGAGACCAGTCTCAGAAGCCCACCGGACCAGGGCCTCCATGTCCTGTAAGGTTGATATGAGTTGGAATTGACTCAATGGTAGAGATAAATGATAGGAATACATTTTAACTCACCTGCACACATATACACCCATATATGAGTACACATAAATGTACATATACACGTATGAACATATGTACGTACACATACTCACCGATATATGCTACAGGATCACATAGATCTATACACACAGTAATACCTATGGGACATATCCACATGCCTTTGCCTTGACCTGGTAGCTATATGGACACATATGCAAGTCCAGTAATGATCTTTTGCTCATGTTTGTAATTTGACCATGGGGAGAAGGGCTCACATGTAGCTGATATATGAGTTGTGTGGTCTTCTGTGTTCTTCTAGAGATTCAGGAATCTAGTCACTGTGGAGAATGTTTTTCTACAAATGGCAAATCCTGTGATGACATTAAACTCTTTTAACATCACTGAATTATCTTTAGACAACGGTATCAATCCTCTCACAAGATAACAAAAACGTGATGCGATGAAGACCTCATCTTTTCTCAGGCAGGCTTTATGTCATCAATGAGCCCCGGACAGTACAACTGCACACCGATAAAGTAAAATGAAGAGTTGTCATTTGAAAATAAATATAAATTCTCTAGCCAGTTCAAAATCAATAACAACCATGTTTCAAATTCCTAGATACAAGTATTTGAACGACCTGTGTTGGAAAAGGAGCCCTGGTGGCTCAGTGGTTACGCATTGGGCTGAGACCTGTAAGCTCAGCAGTTTGAAACCAGCAGCATCTGCTCCTCAGAGAAAGATACAGCTTTCTACTCCTGTGAAGAGTTATTCAGGCTTGCTTGCAGAAGCTATGAATGGCAGTGGAACCCCAAAATACATTTTCAGGATCTATGCATGAACTATATACCTCAATTGACTTCCCTCTGACCATAATTCCCTCTGACCATAAGGATGAGAATAGCCTGGTTTTCAGACAGAGCATCTTGTAGACATGATTACATAGATGAAATAATAAATCTAACTTGAATGGCTAGAACCTTGACATTTCATCTTCCTTTTGCTGTCCTTCGAGCTTGCTCTGTGTTTATTTTTATTTTTCAAATTTGGGTAAACATTCCTGGCTCTCTGTCATCTATTTTTTGGGTGATTTCGGTGTATGAAACTCATGTTGGGTGCATCTATAGAAACAATACCTAGAATAAGAAAATAACTAGAATAAGACAATAGTCAGAATTAGACAACAACTAGAATGAGGGGCATGACAGGGAAGGTGGTGATGCGGGGTAATATGGAGTTGATATCAAGAAGGAAAATGTTAAAAATGTTTTCAAAACAGATTATGCTAGTGGTTGTATAACCCTGCTTGCCAGCTGAGTTATTGAATGACAGGATGTCTGGAGTTTGTTCTAATAAAGTGGTCAGGGAAAAAAAAGAGTTGCAATCACAGAAACCCACAGGAGCACTTCTACACTGTCCTGTAGGGTTAGCAGGGGTTGGACTGACTACATGGCAGAGCGACTTGTTTTTCTTTTCATTTGAAAGTAGAAAGCAAATATTTTGAGAACGATGATGGCAACAAATGTACAAATGTGCTTGGCATACAATGGATGGATTGATAGATTGTGGTAAGAGCTCTATGAGGCTCCAATAAAATGATTTTTAAAAGAGAAAAAAAGAGTAAATGGTATGGGGTTTTTTTTTTTTTGAGAAAAATTTGAGGATTTTGTGATGTGCACACCTAAACTGACTCGGCAGCACTGTAGCAGGAAATAAGCTGTCCTTGTTGAGGAAGCACGGAGCAGTCCTTGATGGTGAGATGCGGTTGAGTTGGGTTTGACTCATCATAGCCTTTTGTACAACAGAATGAGACATTGTTTGGTGCTGGGCCTGCCCCACAATTTTTCGTGGGTTTACTTGAACTCATTACTGCAGCCACCGTGATAATCTATCATGGTGAAGGTCGTCCTCTTTTAAGAACCTCTACTTTACCAAGATTATTGGCCTCCTACAGAAATTGACCCTTTCCGATAACATGTACAAAGACTTTGACATGGAGTCCCCAATGCGTATTTCTAAGGAGCTTTCTGGCTGGACTTCCGAGACAGATTCGTTTGTTCTTCTGACAAGCCACACCATATTTAATATTTTTTGTTCAATACCACAATTCTAAGGCACCAATTCATTTCAGTCTTTCTGGGTCACTGCCAACCTTTCATAGACATGAGACAATACCATTGGAAATAACCATGTTCTGAGTCAGGCAGCCCTCACTTCACAAGATGATATCTTTTTTTCATTGACCACATAAAAAGGTCTTTTGCAACAAATTTGCCAATAAAATACTTTGCTTGCCATTTTACTAGTTGCATTTAAATGTGTTTGTTATGAGTCCATGTGAAATTAAATCCTTCATAAATTCATTATTTTCTTTGTTCATAATCATGTTCTGAGGATTTTTGTTTTCTTTATGTTGAAGTGTAGCACATACTGCAGGCTGTAGTCTTTCATCTTCATCATTAGGTGTTTTCAGTTTTGTTTATGTGTTCTAGAATACGTTAAGGAACTCTGGTGATATAGAGATGATCAATTCCTTCCAAAGTCATGTGTAACTTTTTTTTTTTGTGATCATTACTGCCTCTGGTAGTGAATCTGGTAGCCACTGCTGGATTTGAACCGCTACGCCCACGGGCTGCAGTTCTGCACTCAACCACTTACACCATCAGGGTTCAGCCCCATGTGTAGCTTTTTATTATACACACAGTCAAGTATTTTTGCTAAGGAAAAAAAATACACAGGTACATATATCTCTGATATTCTCGACTTTCAGTCAAGATCTGTGTGAAATAAGCAGTAAGACCTTGTTTTACCTGCTTAATGAACCCACCGGGAATTGCAGTCAATTCTCTGTTGATCCACTATTGTAATAATCTTTGAAATATATTCAGCAAAATTTTGCTTGATGATGATGATAAAAATTTGGCAGTGGGTACTGTACAGGATGATTAGTGTTATTGGTGTCACTGAAAAATACATCTAAAAAAGTCAACTTGGTAAGTGTGGGTGAGTGTGTGTAAGTCATAAACTGACCAGAATTTAACCTTAGTAAAGTGGGACACCATTGACTGGGGGAGGGGGTGTTCTTGATTAAAATTTGGGTCTATATGGAGCAACAAAAATTTTCACAGAATGCAAAAATAGTATTGCAATATACTTATTTATTAAATAAATGAAAATTAAAACACCAATGCTACAGGACACAGGAAAAATTGCTAAGGTGACTTCTGGTCACCTTAGTATAAGAGCACTTCAGCAAGTTTGGGGGAACATGGCATTGAGAGAAAACGGATTTTTTAGATAAACATTTTCAAGCATGTATATATATCATGATAAAATCATGTGTGTACATATGCATACAGATACAAAATATTCACATATGTATATATACATGTGTGTATGTCATATGTGCTAGAGATGATACATGCATATGGGGCTGTCTATAAAGTCGTGATCACTCGAGATGAGCTGAGGTGTGCAAATCAAGTTGAGCCTTTGAGTGCGGAGCCACGTCCCCTAGCAGAAATGCTACTTCTAGGGCTCTGGAAGAAAGCCAAGTCAGAGCAAAGGGTCTGTGCTGGTCCCTGAGAGCCCTGGGACAGGATGGAATCCAAGCTCATCCTCCTCTTTGCTGATTTGGATTGCAAGAACCCTGGGGAGATGGATAAATTTAGAAGCCAAGGTCATTGCAAAAAATATAATAAAATAAATGGAACCCTTATTCACTTTCATAGCTGGCATAGTTCTACCAAAGCATGGGAATTTATCATTTTATTCTTTTTTAGACTGGCCATTTTTCTCAAGCATGAGCTTCAAGCTCAGAACCCCGGAGTCTCCAATTTTCCATTCTTGAACAAGAATTCTATAATAACTCCTTCAACATCCGTTTCCCAAGCTTCTGCTGTTTAGCTCAGTCAAATACTGAGTGGGAATTTCAAGAAGATAACACACAGTCCAGTAATGTATTGGGATTATATTTCCCAGATCTTTCCAATGAAGTCAGCAAAATAATATGATAATTATATTTTTAAAAATCGATCCCATTTATATCTTCATAGTTTATATCAAACATTAGATCTTTTAAAAAATTCTATTATTTGGGTCTCATACAACTTTTATCACAATCTGTCATAAGTCTATTGTGTGTCAAGAACATTTGTACATCCACTGTCCTCATCATTCTCATAGCATTTGCTTTCTATCTAAGCCCTTGGCATGAGTTCCTCATTTTTTCCCCTCCCTCTCTGATTCCCCCCTCATAAACCCTTGATAAATTATGAAATATCATTACTGTGTCTTATCTTACACTGTCTGATGTCTTCCTTCACCCACTTCCCCATTGTCCATACCCCAAGGAGAAGGTTATATGTAGATCCTTATCACCAGTTCCCCCTTTTGACCCACTTTCCCTCCACCCTCCTGGTATAGCCACTCTCATCACTGGTCCTGGAGGGATCATCTGTCCTGGATTCCCTATGTTTCCAGCTCCTCTCTGTGCCAGTGTATATCCTCTGGTATAGCTGGATTTGTAAGTTAAAATTGGGATCATGATAGTGGGAAGGGGGAAGCATTGAAGAACTAGAGGGAAGTTGTGTTTCATCATTGCTACACTGCACCCTAACTAGTCTGTCTCCTCCTTGTGACCCCTTTGTAAGGAGAAGGACTATAGATGGACTTTGAGTCTGTGACCTGTACTCAACCTCATTTATACTAGTAGATTTTCAGTTCCTTGACACCTGATACCTTTGACACCTTGTGGTCACACAGAAGCAGAAGATCATGAACTATCAACATGCCATACAAGGTATTTATCATGTATGTTGAATTTACTTTTTGTAGAAGACAGGCACTGCCCTGCCCATCAGAACTTGGGTCCATGAAAATCTTATTTTTGTTGTCCACAGAAACACCTAGGAAGTCTCTATGGCATGACCTGACATTGAATTCCAAGGTTCATTTATAACATTATTTTGTTTGATATCTTGACTGAAAAAATAACCCTTTTAGTTTAATGGCAACACCCCTCCTGCACCTACCCCCAAAGCCTCTTATCTTTTATTGTGATAGTGGCTGTTATTTTAGTCTCAAATTCCCACTCTTCTCATCTGAGAGACGATTGAAGTTGTCCAGGATACTGTCTTGCTTGGTTCCACACTCATTGCTCTTGGAAACAACAGTCAGGAGATCAAAGGACATGGTGTATTACATGAACCTGCGACACAAGACTTTAGACTCTAAGTGTTGAAAGCAAGGAGGTTACATTGAGGACCACATATCATACAATTCAACCTTATCGAGTAGATTCATACAATCTTCACCACCATCAATTTCAGAACCTGATACTCATTGTTATTCATGGACTCCCTTTCTATTTTGACAAAAATATATACAGCAAAACACTCACCCATTCAACAACTTCTACACGTATAATTCAGTGCCATTGGTTATACTCCGTGTGTTGTACAACCATTATTGCTATCCCTCTCCAAATTATTCCAGCACCATTGAAGTGAACTCAATGTCCCTTCAGCAGAAACTCTTCCTCCTCACCCATGGTAACCCTAGATCAAGTTTGGTTTATTTCCTTTGCATTTATCTTTGATTAAAGTAGTTTCCTCAATATAACATTCACATATCATACACTTCCATCGCGAAACCACTTCTAACAAGAGTTGCATAAGCATCATCACAATCAGCTCAAATTCTCCCTCCTGCCTCCCATATCCACGGATTGATTCTCAATTCCCCGTTCCTCCCCCATCTCCTCATGATTTCCTGGTATTTCTCTGTTTTTTTCTTCAGCTTTTAGTGTTTGTTCCTGTGCATAGTTATCTCTTCATGTCACTTTTTCTCTTATATAAGAAACCTCTTAGAAAAAATTCAGCTTATTGCCTAAAGCCCACATTCCCCAACAGGTTTACATTCACAAGCACAGACATTCAGACATCAGAATAATTCTGCGGGGGGCGAGGTGGGGGCAGTAAATTCAGTCTGAAAAAGCATACAGAGTTTCTTCTATATAAACCATATCCATGTTCTCTCCTGTCTTTCTTTCGAGCGCATGCAAATCCATATTGGGAACACATCATGTCAATTGTGCTAATTCCATTATACCCAGAAAATCTTTCTCTATTGATTTTCTTCTCTTGGAGTTCAGGATACCACAACCTGTCACCATTTCTCATCATGAATTCACCTCTGTGAATTCTGGTTTTCCTCTTTGATGTCTTACCATTGGGTCATCTGGGTTCTGTGCCCTCTGTCCTCACAAACTTCTGTTGTGGCCTCACCAGACTCATGGTCACTGACATGTCAATCATGAAGGCTTACGCTTCTACATCCACGTTGAACTGTGTACTGAGAGGCACTAATGTATGCAATATCTCCATACAGATATTTGATTGACATCAAGCACTCCATGTGTGAAATTATGAGTCCTTTCCTGTCTTATCCCTCCCAGTGGGTAGCCACTGAGACCTTCTCAGTTCAGAACCTCTGTCCTTCTTTATGCTCTTCCATCTTATACCTCCCATAGCCTACTGATGGGCCCAGCATTTGCCTTGAATTGCAAACCTCTTTTCTAGAATGTGATTTTCAGGCACAGCTCATTTGATTGTGCTCTGCATTACTGTGCTGCGAAGATACGGCCATGTTTATTCATTGAAGATTTGGGGCAATTCTGCTTAGAGCAAGTCGATGAGAGACATTTTTTCCCAACAGCATGTGCTCACTTCCTGTCTCAGTGTCACATTCTCTAGATATTTCCAATGTTTCCAACACGATACCACACACTTTAGAGGGTACCATAACATGTCTACTTTTATAGGCCCTGGGAAACGAACAGAGATCACGAGACTTGTTTTCTTGTGACACTGACTTGCCATAGTGGTTTGCAAAGTAGCCTGCAGTGTCTCCAAGGTCTGCCTGCACCTGGGACTCACTTCAGAATTAGCTTTTCTTTCTGAGACACTAAGGTGTCCTGCCTGGACCCTCAGACAGACAAAGTTGAGGAATGTCTCTCACCATCCTTTGCTAATATTTTTTGTGCTGGTCCTGTTTTATCAGGTACAAAATAAAATAAAATGACTTTTTTTTGCCCCAAATAATAAAGCTAGGGAGGTTCTGAACTGGGGATTGAACCAGGCAAGCAGATAACCTTAACTATTCTGGCATATTGCCTCTTCCTTCATTTTATTTGATTATTTCAATCATGGAATCCAGGAAAGTAGAAGGACTATTTTTTTAAAAAATAACTCTTCTTGTTATACTTTCAGTGAAAGTTTATACACAGGACTATTTTAGATCAAATGTTGTAAACATTAAGAAGTGGAAGTGGAAGTTATTCTCATCTTTTTTGTTTTGCTAATAGATTTTAAAAATGTTTTAGGTTCTACTGTATATTTAAATCATCCAGCTTGACTTATCTCACTTATTTTTCCAACTTCCCCCATGCTGGCACCTTCCCCCCCACTCAAGGATAGACTGATACTCTGCAAGGCCCAGACTTCCATGCTGAGATCTCTGGCCTGTGACAAATTCATTATGACTCTGAGATCAATGGATACAAGAGAAGCCCAGTTTTGCTGTTGTTGTGTGCCATGGAGTCAGTTCTATTCCATTGCTAATCTGTGCACCAGAAAATATCACTTCTGATTCTGCAGCAGCCTCACAGTCACTGTGTCAATTCATCTCCTGGAGGGCTTTCCTTCTTGTTTGTTTTTTGCTGCCTCTCTTCTTTTCCAAGCATGAGGTTCTCCTCCAGGGATGAGTCTCATCTGACAATATGTCCAACGTTTGTAGGACAAAATATTTCCATCCCAGGGATTGTCAATTTCTCTGGTGTAAATTCTTTCTCTGCAGCTTTATCTTAAGTTGCTTATATTTTAATGACTGGCTACAATGTTCCTGGTTCTTTCACAAGTAGCTGTTGGCCTTTTGAGGAAGTGAGGCATGCCCTCCATGTCACGTGGACTTCAGCCTTCACCTCGTCACTCACATTGGCCACCTGTTATTTAGATTGTACACGTCCACCTCATCCGAACCATCACCTGCCTATTGTCCAGTGGCGGCTGGTGTCTTTCAATAGTTCTGGAAGATGGGTCTGTCATTAGTTCACATACGAGCAAGGTCACCCGTGATGGACAGGTTTTAGAGGAACCCCCAGGCTGAGAGAGACTAGGAAGAAAAATTTGGTGGTATCCTGCAGATCAAGTAAATCATCACTTTGGATGTGAATGGAATGTTGTCCAATAGTAAGCTGAAAGAGAAGCACCTCAATTGCAAGGCACTCTAAAGACACTATGGCTATAACAATGGACCTCAGCATCCCCAAGATTATGATGGTGGGGTAGCACTGGGTTGCTTGATGTTGTTTCACTCGGGGAAGTCAACTTGGTGATGATGTCATTGCTGTTGGTTTCCATGGAGTCAATTCTGCGTGCTAGCCACCCTGTGTAAAACAGACCCACCATCCCATCCTGTGCCACCCCCACAATGTTCCTATGTTTGAGGCCACTGTTGCAATCACTGGGCGGATCCATCTCGCCAACAGTCTTCCTATTTTTCGCTGCCCTTGCACTTCACCAAACATGAGGCCTTGCTCCAGGGACGGGTCTCTCCTGAAAACGTGTCCACAGTATATGGGCTGGCTTCTCATCCTTGACTCTAAGGAACACTCTGGCTGCATGTCTTTCAAGATAGAGATGTTTGTTCTTTTGGCAGTTCGTGGTACTTTCAATATTTCTTCATCAGCACCAAAACTCAAGCATATCAATTCTTTTTTGGCTTTCCTTATTCAATGTCAAATTCTCACATACATGTGAGGCAATTGAAAATGCCATAGGTTGAGAATAGGTGCAACTTAGTTCTCAAAGTAGCATCTTTGTTTCTTAATCATCTTTAGAAGCAGATTTATCCAATGCAAGATGACATTTGATTTCTTGATTACTACATCAATGACCATTGGTTATGGATCCAAGTATCCCTAATCCTTGACATTTCTCCACTTGATATCACCTATTGATACAGTTGGGAGGGTTTTATTTACAATAATTTGAAATCCACATCAAAGGCTGCAATTCTTCATATTCATCAGCAAGATCTTAAAGTATCTCTCTCTTTCAGGAAGCAAGGTGGTGTCATCTGCATATCACAGGTTATTATTAAATTTTTCTCCAATCCAAATTCTTCATATAAACCAGCTTTTCTGATTATTTTCTCAGCATCTGGATTGAATAAGAATGGTCAGAGGAGACAACCCTTATGCACACATTTCCTGATTTTACACTATGCAGTATCCATTTGCTCTGTTTGCACATCTCTCTCTTGATCCATATCCTGGGATCCACACGAGCATAAGAAAATGTTCTAGAATTCCTGTTCTCCTCAAGGATCTCCATAATTTGTTATAATTCAGGCAGTATAATGCTTTTGCATGTTCAATAAAGCCAGATAGATATCACTGTGGTGTTCTCTGCTTTGAGCCTAGTTACATCTTGGTCCCAGCAAATGACATTTCTTGTTCCATGTCCTGACTTGATGGAAGACCATGCATCTTTCTTGAAATCCCTTCAATTTTATGCTGAGTATCCTCCACTGGATAGTCCATTTCCACGTCCATCCTCCTACTTTTGGCCTTGGGCCTCTCTGTGTTTCTGAATGGGTGCAGACAATGGAGAACCAGAAAAAGAGAAAGGAGAGGAGGAAGAGAGGGAGGTTGGAATGTTCTCTTCAGAGTTCTGCAGGCTGGCCACATTCTCCATCCTGACACAAGCCATGGGATTTTTAATTGCCTCACATAATCTGATTTATCTTCGTCCTCAAAGTAACATACTCTCTCTTCAATACTCTACAGAGATCTGTGCAGTAGGTTGATCTAATGCAGCACATATTTTGATCTTTTGATTGCCGCTTCCAGTCATATTGATTGTGGAACTAAGCAAGACAAAATCCTTGACAACTTCAATCTTTTCTCCACTTAGTATGATGTCACCTATTATGCCAGTTTTCTGGCATAACATTCTGCTCTTTTTAAAATTAAGTTTAATCCACATTGAAAGCAAAATCCTGGATCTTCATCAGCAAGTAACTCAAGTCCCTGCATCTTGATGCTACATTTTTCCTTCATACAAGCTAGTTTCTCTGATGTTTTTCTCAGCATGCAGATCGAATACTTTTGGTGAAAGGATACAACCCTGACACACATCTTTTTTTTACTTTTAATTATTCAGTAGTCCTTCTTTCTATTGCACAATTGCCCCTTGATCCATTTACATGTTTTAAATGAACACAATAAAGTGTTCTGGAATTACTGTTCTTTCATTTCATTTATTTACAATCAGGTGCTGTCTGTCTGTTTCCACAACTCATCTATCATTTTGTTGTACAAGTATGGCTTGAATGTTTGGGTGATACTGGAAGCCATGGTACTTGTATTTGAAATTTCAGTTGGGGAACCCAGGGTGGACAGGTTTTAGAGGAGCTTTATGATGAAGATCAACTATAAAAAGAAACAAGCCACTAAGAAAAATTAGCCACTGGAAAATTTTAAGAATAGGAGAAGATTCTTGCCTTATATATTCCCAGAAGATGAACCCTTCAGATCAGAAGGAACACAAAATATGACTGTGACAAAATTTTTTTTAAAAAGGGGCCTCTTCAGATTAGTCAACTTTAATGACATGGATGGTGTATATCTTTCAGGATCTTTATCAAGTCTGACTCAAAATGAGAACAACAGCTGCAAGCATACATTAATAATTAGAACTTAGACTGCATGGTGTATGAACCTAGGAAAATTGTAAGTATTTGACAATGAAACGGGCTACATAAAGATCAACATGCTAGAGATCTGTGAGCTGAAATGTACTGGTAGTGACCATTTTGAATAATCTGGTTTACTATACCAGGAATATTGCATTGTATAGGAATGCATCCCAGTCATTGTTAAATAGAACATTTCAGTATCTATCATAAAGTGCAATGTAATCTGTGATAGGACAATATCCATATACCTATAAATAAAGCTAGTTACTGTAGAGATTATTCAAATGTACACACAAACAACTAAAACCAAGTCTACCAGGAATTCTACAAACTTCTTTAGTCTAAAATTGATTAAAATGCAATCAAGATACATTGCTAAAGATTGGTGACTGGAACGTGAGAGTTATAAATGAAAATATGGTCTAGATAAGTGGTCATCAAACTTTTGAGATGGAAGAGTCAATCCTGTTTTTCATAATTTAGAAATTATTTGAGAACCATGAATACATTTTTGCACACAAATGAAATCACCATTTTCTGAGTTCTTTAAATTTTTTTAAGAACTTCAAGTTTTTAAAGCTTTTTTTCAAGCTTACATCAGAGTCACATGTACTTACTGATGATCCACACGTGAGTATAGAGTCATAGCTGTCACCCCCTGAGCTAAGTGTTAGAAATAATAGTGAAGATTACACGGTTTCTTTATTGTAAATACTTCTGTAGAACAACCTAACCAGCGACTTCCATGGTGACCTGGTTATGTGAAACACACAGAAATCAAATCCTCTGCATCTGTGGAAACAGATAATGCAGAAGCCCAACATTGTCAGCTCAGACAAGGTCAGAAGGTAATTGTAGATGAGACCACCAATAGTTCAGAAGCAAGTTTAAGTTGAACTGGAGGAAAAGTAAAACATGCTCCCAGGAGTTTAAAAAAAAAACCTTGAATATAACCTGTCTGAATTTAGAAACCAGCTTAAAAATTGATTTGACTCATTGAACACGACTGACCAAAGAGCAGAGACGGTGTGGAATGACATTAAGAGCGTCAGACATGAAGGAAGACACAGGTCATTGAAAGAAGAGAACTAAAGAAAAGTAGATGATGGCAGGGACTGTGAAACTTGCTCTAGACATGAAGAAGCTAAAGTTCCCAGGAGAAATGATGAAGTAAGAGAGTAGAAGTGACAACGGCAAAGGGCAGCTCAGGCAGACTCCGTGATGTATCACACTGACGTGTGCAAAGACCTAGAGTGTGAAGACCAAAAGGGAGGGGAATTATTGCATTTCTCAATATGAAAGAATTGATGAAAAAACTCTCCTGTAGATGAAAGAGTGACTATTGATATTGGAAGTATTGGAAGATGAAAACATCAAAACACATGGGAAGGAATGCACAGTCACTAAACCCCCACTCCAAATGTTTGGGTTCATGTTCAATCATTTCAAGAAGGAGCAATGAATCAAGAAGCGATAAGGGAAAAAGTCCAAGAAGCACAGACAGCAGCGGTGAAAAGCCAGGGTGCAAGTGTTGGTGGAATGCCAATTGGGATGTTTCAAAAAGTTGATAAGGCATTGGAAGCACTCACTTTTGTGTGCCAAGAAATTTGGAAGGCAGATACCTGGTTAATGATGGGAAGAGAAACAAGTCTGTGCCAATTCCAAAGAAAGGTGAGCCAATAGGATAGAGACATTAATCAAATAATGACATTAATATGCAAGTAAAATCTCACTGTAGATAATTTCTAAGTGATTGTAGCAGCACCTAGAAAGAGCTGCCTACACCTGAAGTCAGAAGAAGACCTCACATGTTGCTGTAAGGTGCCATCAACGTGATCCTGCTTATGAGTCAGTAGCAAGCACTCCACGGTCCTCAAATTGGCCATGTTTGAGTGCATCATTGCAGCCATGGTGTCAATGCACCTTGTTGAAGGTCTTTCTATTTTTTACTGGCCTTCTAAGTAATTGTTTTTGTTAGGAGTCATTGAGTTGATCGTGATTCACAGAGACCCTCTGAAAAACAGAACTAAATATTGCCTTGTCCTGTACTATGCTCACAGTTATTCTTACGTTAGAACTCATTGTTGCCGCCCCTGTGTTAATTTATTTTGCTAAGGTTCTTCCTATTTTTAATGGTCTACTCCTTATAACATGCCCAGAGTATATGAGAAAAGATTCACCACGATTGCTTCTTAGGACTATTCTAGTTGGATTTCTTCCTACTAGATTTGTTTGTTATTTTAGCTTTCCATGGTACTTTTTAAAAAAAAAATTATTGGGGGCTCTTACAGCTACTACAACATTCAGTACATCATTTGTATCAAGCACATTTGCACACATATTTCCACATACATTTCCCAATATTTTCCACTTGAGCCCTTGATACAAGCTCCTTTAAAAAAAAAAATCCTCCCCTTTCCCTCTCCCCCTTTTAAAAAAATTAATCATTTTATTGGGGGGCCATGGTACTTTTAATATTCCTTGCTGGCATCATCATTTAAATGCATTGATTCTTTTCAGTCTTGCTTATGCAAGATCCATCCATCACATGTGTATGAGGGAGCTAAGAGTACCATGGTTGGTTTTAGGTGCACATTAGTCCTCAGAAAGAGATACTTGCTCTTTTGTATTTTGAAAGGGGACTTGTATAGCAGAATTTCCTGCCTTGCTTCCATGATCATTGATTGTGGATCCAAGCAAGATGAAATTCCTGACACATTCCATCTTTTTCTATTTATGATGATGTTACCTATTGGCCCAGGTGTGAGGCCTTTTTTGTTTGTTTGTTTGTTTCCATTGAGCTACATTCCATACTGAAGGCTATTTTAGCTATTCCTAAAGTCCTTCATAAAGGACAGAATGTTCCCATGGGGTCCCTTCCACAAACCGCTGGTAGGACTACAAATTGATGCCACCATTTAGAAGACATTCTGACAGATACTTACAACATTAAACTTAATCTCATTATAAGATTAGCAATCACTCTTTCAGAATTTATTTATACAAATGTGTTGAAATTATGCCCACACAAAATCCTTTGCATAGAAGCTGTATTCAGAATCATCAAAAATTGGAAGGGACTTTTAATAAATAGATGAACAGACAAATTGGCACATCCATATAAGGGTGTATTATAAGCCATCTGAAATGCACAAGTTCTTTGTTTCTTTTTTAATGAGCACATTCCACCGTCTTTGAACTCCACTTTACCAGGACTTCACAATTCCCCTTCTCATATGTTTCTAAATTACAACAGATAGTCTGAAAAAATCATATAGATGGTTCCAACTATATACTACTCAAGAACAGGCAAACTATAGAAACAATCGAAATATTGCTGAAGTCATGAGTGAGTGACAGAGTAGAATAATTAAGTTCACCACATGACAATTTTAGGACAGTGAATGTTAATAATAGTATTTGGATTTTATTCATTCTAGCAGATCTATGCTTATGCCTAACTTGCACATGGATCAAGAAGCAGCTGTGGGAAAAATAAGGAACTACTGTATGATTTAAAATCAGGAGATGTATGCATCAGGGCTGTATCTTCTCACCATGTTTATTTAATTTATATGCTGAGTAAGTCATCAGAGAAGTTGGAGTCTTTGAAGAATGTGGTCTCAGGATTGGATGAAGACTTATGAACAGTCTGTGATATGCCTGGCTGAAAGTGAAGAGGACTTGAGGCACTTACTGATGAGGTTCATGGGTTGTAGACTTAAGTATTATAACTCAATGTAAAGATCACCCAAATCCTCACTATTCAGCCAATAGATGACATCGTGAAAAATGGAATAGAGGTTGAAGTTGTCAAGGGTTTAATCTTGCTTGGCTTCACACTCATTTTTCATAGAAACAGCAGTCAAGATATCAAATGACTCATTACATTGGGTAAATCTGCTATATACAATTGCATTAGAATATTGAAAAGCAAAGTTGTTACAGTGAGGACTCAGGTATGCCTGACTCAAATCATGCTATTTTATATTGCTTCATATGCATGCGAAAAGTGGGCATTGAAGAAAAGACCAAAGAAGAATTCATGCATTTGAATGAAGTGCCTGTGAAGAATATTGCAAGTATAATGGGCTGCTGTGAAGACAAACAAATCTGTTTTGGAAGAAGAATTGGCAAAATGTCCCCACTTTGGGGCACATTGAAAGGATAGAGCCACTGAATCTTTATACTTTGGACATCCTACAGAAGAGCCCGGTTCCCAGAGATGGACATCATACATGGCAAAGTAGAGGGACAGTGATAAAAGGAAGGTCTTCAAGGAAATGGATTGTTGTGGCTGCTGGAATAATGGGCTCAGGCATAGGAACAATTGTGAGGATGGACAGGACCGGCCAGCCTTCCCTTCTGACGTGCACAGTGTCACTGTGAGCCAGAACTGATTTGATGGCACCTAATCGCATCAGAAGCATCTTATCAGATAAAATGGTCTGAGTTGAGTTCAATAGCAAAGAATTTGTTTGCTTTGTACACACATAAAATTATCCCAAGTAGCGAAATGCCTAGTTGACGAAGACCAGCGTGCCTGCACAGTTAGAGGTAGGGGCCAGATGCAGGGTGGGTGGGGCTGGGTTGGTAGCTAACAGTGTAATGAGGACATTTCTTTCCAAGCTGTCTTTTGGACCCATCCTTGGGGCTCACAGTCGTTCTGAATGTCTCACTGAAAACAAACACATTCACAGCCATTGAGCTAATTCTGACTCACAGCGACCCTTTAAGGCAGAATAGAACTGCTCCCTAGGGATTCTGAAGCTGTAAATCTTTATGGGAGCATACGGTCTCTTATTTCTCGTTGGGAGTGGGCTGTCTGTTTCCGTTGCTGACTTAGGGTTAGTCTTATCTTGAGGTCATTAAACAAAGACAGTCCTAGCGACTCAATGGGCAAGCTGTTCACTAAAAGGACAGAAGCTTCCCCCAGCAGTGGAAGACTTGGCGACCTTCTTCTGTAGACATTAGACTAGACAAGTCTATCAAGCAGGTCTATTCTGTTTCACAGGATTTCTGGCAATTGGGGTTGATTCCATGCCCTTGAGTATGGTTTGGTCTGCGCATGGATAAAAATGGCCCTTGCAAAAAAAGTACTATGCTGCCATGATTTTTCCCTCTTTGATCATCAGCAACAACAGCAACAGCAACAAATAGCCCATTGCCATCAGATAGATTCTGATCTCATCCACACAGGGTTTCTGAGACTCAATCTTTCCAGACGCAGGTAGCCTCATTTTTCTTCCACTGAGGAGTTGGTGGGTGTGGACCCCTGATCTTATGTCTAGAAGCTCAGTGTCTAACCCACACGACCCCAGAATTCAGGAGTAGAAAAAGCTAGCACTCATGACCAAAAGGTTTCCAATGCTGAGGCAGGCTGAGAAGGCCACGCGTTCATTCATCTAGAGGTGTCAGGTATGAGATGGCTGGCCACGTACTTCTGAAACTATTACAGCCATTGAAAGCTCAATGGAGTGCAATTCTACTATCAAACACAAATGATTTCTATCAAAGTTTGCTCACAGCAGCCCGCTTTCTCATTGTAACCTCCCACCCTCCTTTCCTCATTCCCTTCCTCTCTTTTTCTCTTCTTTTCCATTTTTTAGAAGAGAGAAGCAGGTATTTCCAAAACAGAAACAAAACCTGTGAGCATTCACACAGGAAATAAAAGGTCCTAGAGGCCTGGTGGTGTTGTGGGAAAAGATTTGGTTGGTTAAACACAAAGTCAGAGGTTCAAACCCAGTAGCCACTCCTCAAGTAAAAAATGAGGCTGTCATCTCAGAACCCCCAAGGAGCAGTTCTCTCCTATTCTATCATGCTGTTCTGGATCAAGGTTAACTTGACGATGAAGAACAGAGAAGACAGCAGAGCACACAGCAAGTGGCTCCCACATGATAGGAAGTCGTCACTGGAGGGAAAAATGAGAGTATCTACATAGAGCATCATGATAATTGTCTACATCCAATAGCCATACTGTATCAGCAGCTAGGGCGTGGCCTTCATTTTAAATAATGGCACCGAGATAAATAGACAAAATACCTCTGCCTCCATGCTGAGCTACTTGCAAACTCACCCAGTGTTAAGTCCTCTTTACCCAGGAAATTCCGTTGGCATCACTATTTTCCTTCATTAGGGTAAGAAAGGAGTCTCAGTTAGAAGAATCTATCGGAGGAGACCTCCTGGGGCTTGACCCACAGCCTTCTCACAGATGAAAGACATGGGCATGGCCTTAATGGCTGCAGCAGGAAGCCCCGTGATGACATTTTTGGCAGCTCCGGTGTCTAAGAATTTAGTTCCAGTCTGCTAGCAGAAAGCTGACTCCCTTATTTGCCAGCCCCATGCGGTGTAAACACGCCATGAGTCATTTCTGCAGAGTCTCTGGGCATACACCACTTTACACTTGGGCCTGGCCAACTCTTATTCAGTAGGCTTCCCTGCATCCAAAATGCTTCCCTACACCTTTCTAAAATCCCATAAAACACGGATATGGCATTGATGGGGACAAGTCCTGCCAAACTAAGTGCAGTTAAAAGAGTAGGAGCTGTTACTCATAATCCTTTAACTATCTGGATGCAAGGCCCATGTTTAATTCTGAAAGGATTAATAGGGACACAGTTTGGGATGAGCAGAAAGGGGAAAAGACAACATAGAGAACACAGGGGCTGGGGTGGGGAGGCAAGGGGAAAACTAGGAGTGTCCCTGTTTAAGGATAGCTGCCCTACAGTTTGGAAATATCTTTGGGTATCAAGAGGCCAGTAGATCACTGGCCAGAAATTTGTAGGAATTAGTGATATCACACTTGTGGGGGATGTTTCTTGGATGGCTGAGGAAGCAGACATTTGTTTGGTTTTATTTTTTTTGTAGGATGATAGGTATTTAAGCAAAATCACAGTGTAATGGGTTTTCACTGCAAACTTCTTGATGAAAATTTCAGTTCCCAAATAAAGCTTTACAGATTTATTTTAAAATTGATTTCAATGTCAGTTACATTTTGGTTGATGTGGTAATGTAGAGATATTTCCTTCCATCTCATTATCCAGTTGGTTGTAATTGATATATTCCAAAACACTGGCCTTTGCAAACTGATTTTGTATTGAAACATCCCACTGAATATTTTCATGGATTGTAATAGAATACATGGATTAGCCAATTCTCTAGTTTCTGTTTTCCCAAGTAGCCAATTAAATTTATCAGTAATGAATAGTTCTAGCTGATATGGGCTCTTATTATTTTCAGCTTTTTGATTACTTGATTATTTTGTAGTGAGTCAGCTTTGTTTCATTTTCATCAAAAATGTTAAAATAACACAAGGTGAATAGAAAAATAGTAGAGAATTTTGGTGGTATATGGACATGAGTTGACTGCTGACTGCAAGTTCAGAAATTCAAAGCTACCACCCTCTTCTTAGAAGACAGATGATTTGGAAGACTTGAAGTTATTTTATTTACATGGAAGTAAAGTAGAAATATTCAATAGTTTGTTTAAAAAAATCTAAACATGAGACACACAGAGCAGTTTGAGGTGACTTAGTCAAACCCTGGGCAGCCCCAGAGGTTTTGAGACATGATTATGGGACAGTGGGAAGCAGTGAAATAACTGTGTTCTAATGCTTTCCCTGACTACTGTGTAGAGTTGACTTTATTGTATTTGATGTTGAATTGAAGAGCATCATGTTGCATTATTTTGGCAAATGTTTCAGAGTATAAAATACCAAAAGGCAGCTGATAGTAGCTCTGCAAAGGAGTGTGTATAGTGTCCAGTGCATCCTGAAGTTGGTGTTTCAAATCCAGCAGGGGCTTCTGCAGAAGAAAGAAGCAGCTGTCTCCTACTCTAACGGTTATAGGCTTCTAAACCCAATGGGGTGGTTCTATCTGATCTTTTCCTACAGGCTCACAGAGGGTTAAAATCACTTTGAGAGAAAAAGGGTTGGCTTAAGAAAGAGATGTCTACAAAAGTTGCTTTCAGTAATTGACTCTACATTGTGCTTTGAAAAATTTTGACTTGTACAGAGTAACTGGACGAAATGTTCTGAGTTCCCATATAACCATCTCTCATCACATATTTCATCCACTAGGACTACTATAATATTAAAAGAGTGTGATGTAGAAAGAAGTAAAAAGGGAGGAAGAGGTGGGAAGGAAAGGAAGAAACAAAATAAGCAATGTGCTGCCTTGAAAACAATCACTCCTGAAATTGTTCAAAGGCAAAAATGCCACTTTGAGGGCTAAGGTGTGTCTGATCTGTGATATTTTCAATCATCTAATACGCACACATGTGGAAGGTGGACCATGGAAAAAGGAAGATAAAGAAGAAGTGACACATTCAAAGTGTTGGCAGAGAACATTGAGTATACCATGAACTTCCAGAAGGGAAAAGCCCTCTGTCTTGGAGTCAGCACAGCCAGCATGCTCAGCTGAAGCAAGGATGGTTTTGTGTCAACTTGGCTGGGGAGGAGTTTGTGGCAGTTAACACTTAGTAACCTCCTGTGACCTAACCTGACACAATGTCATTGAAGCCAATTGATTATAAATCTCCTTAATGGGGTTCACAGTCTTGATAGAATCCATACAAAGGAAATTTCCTGGAGTGTGTGACTCCCTTCTAGGGTAAGGGAACGATGGAAATGCTTGCTTTGCTTTATGCCCATCTGGCTCTTGGCAGTAGTTTCTTGACCATCAGTTCTTTGAACTTGAGTCAACAGCCTGTCATGTGGCCTGCTGACTGGTAGTCCAATGAAGCCAATCATCTGACTTACCCACTTTGGATTCATCCACCTTTGCAGCCACCAGCCTGCGCTGTGGGCTTTATGCAAATCTATGCAGGAGAAGTTTCTAGCTTAACATTTGATCCATAGACTTGAAGTCTGCTTAAACCTGTACCTGCCCACCTCTATAACTGTAAGTCATTTTCTTGTTACAAATATCTTTGTATATACATATGTAAATGTCACTCGTTCTGAAGCAAAACAGAGGAACGTCTTTGAGAAGATGGCTGCAATAATGTGCTCAAAACAATCCCAAACCCCAAACGCATAAGAACAATTTTGGGGAAGGTGCAGGACTGGGAAGTATTTCCTTCTGGTGTGCAGAGGCTCTCTATGAGTCAGAACTGATTTGATGGCACTTAATGATGATAACATGAATCAAAATAAATGCATTTCCGTCATTGTTCTGACAAAGAATATTAAAAGAACCATGGGCTACCAAAAGAAGAAACAAATCTGTCTGGGAAGAAGTACAGTTAGGATGCTCCTTAGAGGTAAGGATGGCAAGTCTTCGCTCACGTACTTTGGACATGTTGTCAGGAGAGACCAGTCCTTAGAGAGGGACATCGTGTTTGACAAAGTGGAGGGACAGTGAAGGAGAGGAGGGCCCTCAATGAGCAGGGTTAACACAGTGGCTGCAACAGTGAGCTCAAACAGAGGAACCATTGTGAGGCTGGCACAAAACCAAGGGGTGTTTCATTCTGGTGTCCTATAGGGTCATCATGCGTCAGAACTGCCTCAGTGGCACCAGACAGCAGCAGCCACGACTTTGCTTTCCTAGAGGACTCAGCCTAAGACAGATGGCAACGTTTTCTGCCAGTCAGCTTTGATCACATGATCAGAGGACCGACCACTGGGGATGGACTTCATGCTTGGTGAAGTAGAGGATCTGGAAAGAAAAGCAATAGATCCTCAGCATGATAGATTTTGACAAGATGGGGGCAGCAATGATCTCAAACAGGCAATGGTTGTGAGCATGGCTGGCATGGAACAGGACGACATGTTCTTATGCACTCATAAGGTGACACGAGTCAAAGCTGACTTGACAGAACCAAATCACAATCAAAACAATAGCATTTGAATGTTGCTGCTGGCTTTCCTGGACATCTCCATGTGTGTTTTGGCAAACATGTGTGGACATCTGAGAGAGACCTAATTATGGACTCAAAGCGTTCTCTGGCATTACAATAATCCAGTGGAGTTCATCCCCTTTCCAGGATCTATTTGTAAACAATTCTGTTTCTGTGAAAGCTGCCTGGTTTTCTGTGGCATTGGCAAGCAAGACACATTTTCCCAGTAAGGATTAAGTCTTTGATTTGCAATTGGACCAGGACCTCCTCATCAGGAACCATCTATAAAAATGTGTATTTGGCTGGTGGAAAGAATAAGTTCAATTTTGGGAGTGTATCTAGAATGCATAGGTGGGGCTGGAAAAAACCTTCCCACCTGTAGACCTCTCTCTATAATCACTTGTAGACTATTGGAGGCATTCAGAGACATTTCCAAAACTCAGGCCAGATTGAGGGGCACTTCCATCCTGATGTAACAGTTTACCCTTATGGAGTCCCAGACTAAACAGTGTGCTCACAACAAAGCAAACAGCCTTGCACAAAATAGACTTGTTAAGTAATATAAATACCAGCACACAGGCAACAATTTATTATATAAAAAAAACTCCACTGGGCTGAATTCAAAGAACTGATTCATAAAGCACAACCACATTGCAGTGTACTATAAATTGCAAAAGCCTGATGGGAATCATTAGTAAAGCTGAGTCAAGTGGGACCTGTTCTATATGTGCCTGACAGTCCAGAGAGGCCACAACTACCCAACTACTCTTGCCTAGACTGCTCAGGGACCAGGAACAGTCTCCTTCAGAGTCTGTAAATCTGCTCTGGCTTTCATGGGGGTAAAAGGGCATGGGTACTGTGGAGAGATAGAGACGAGAACTTCTCAGTGCATCCAGAGACTCTATAGTCTTGGGGATTAAGATGAGGGTCAATTCATGTGTATGTCACATACCTAACTCCTTTTCAAAACAGAAGGATTGGTCCATATATCCATCAATAATTGCATATCTGGAATCAATCCAGCACTGCTCTTCTAAATGGCTACTCTGATTTTGCATGCCCACTAATCATATAGATATTTCAAGTCTGAACTTTGCATCGTCTATTTCTGCCTCTGAGGGTAAAGTTTCCCTAACCACTGGAGTCTCGCCGCCTCTGTTGGGCAGACATTTAGCAGAGTCATTGATCTATAGACCAGCCATTAGATTATGAGCGAGGATCCCCTTTGTACTGTTTGTTGGTTTGGAACAACTAGAGGAGGAGTTTGGTTATTGCACCTAGAAATCCAGTAGAAGCTCAGCGCTGCAAAGAGCCCCCCTTGAGGCCGTGGGGCCCCTCATGGGCTGATTTTAATTTCCACAGAGTCTCCTCATCACCTCCTCTCCAAACCTTGTGAGCTTCTAGGGTTGCCTATTTTAATTTGGGCTGCAAAATAAATAACGGGTGACTTCAGATAGTTTGTCTGGTCTTCAAAGAACTTAAGTGATAGGCGACCACTCATTTTCAGAGTCTTGTCTGACTTATGGTCAGGAGAACCATTGAGAAGAATGATGCTCCATATGCTTTGCAGTAGCTGACATTTTGGAAGTGTGTGGTCAAGTCTTTCTTCCAAGCTGCTACTGAATGGACCTAAACATCCACATTGTTTTCTTTGGAAGCTTAAATTGTTAACAAAAGCCACTGCAGAGGGTCTCTTACAAAACAGTGACCCCGATTTACAGTCCTCACGGTTACAGTCTAGAGCTGTGTTACAGAGGATATTCATGATGCATTTTTGAGACCTGCATCACCAGGCTCTTCTTCCAAGGTCCTTCTGGGTTGACATGTGTCAGTCTGGATAGATTTGAGAAATGAATTCATAGACACTCATAGGTATATAAGAAAGAACTCCATATAAAGAACAATTGCATAGTAAGAAAGCAGTTCAGATCAAATCCATGTGTCTGATATTAGCCTATATGTCTAATATCAGCCTATAAATTCCTCTTCAAACTCAACCAACACATGCAATGATTCTTAATACAGGACAATCAAAAGTCAGTGGATTGAAAGTCTTGTGAATCCAGTGGCGGAGGAAGGATCTCAGCACTGTCGTGGGTCTCCATGTGACTCCTCCAACTCCAGGGCTCTGGCTCCATTAAGGTAAGTACAGATGACTTGTAAAAAGGAGTGTGCAGCAGAGACAGTATGTGTTGCATCTCCAGGGAGGAACACAGGAAATCCCAGAACCCTCAGGAGAAGCCAGGCCCACACAGAGGCTTCATTGGCGTTAACCTGCTTGACAGACTAAACTCAACACCTTTTTCAATTTGACAGCAGATTATGTAGCTGTCACACTATGGCAACTAGTCATACAACTTATAAATTCTGCATAAGGAATAATCCATGGCTTAAAATCAGGAAAGGTAGGTATTGGGGTTATATCCTCTTTCCATAGTTGTTCAACTTATGTATGTAACAAATAATCAACTTTGTGAGGATGGCAAGGACCTGAAAATGTTTCCTTCTTTTGAACATAGGGTCACTGTGAGAACGGATCAAAAACTTAACAACAACCCCTGCTAGCATAACATAATGCTTCTTGGGCTCCCTTCTCACTGTTCTCATATCTCCACTAAGACATGTAGTTTTTTTGTCTTAAATGTATAGATGAGTTTCAAGGCAAGTTTGCAAAGACAATAAAATATGCAATTCATTTTTTTCATGTAATTACATTTTTAATCTGGTAGCAAAAATTTTAAACTACCCTTGATATTGTTTTGTTTCTGGTTGTTAGCTTCTGTTGAGCTGGGTCTGACTCACAGAGACCCTATGTATGACAGCGTGGAACACTTCCTGGTTCTGCACCATCCTCACCATTGTTATCATTTTCAAGGCCATTGGCGCAACCTCACGGTCAATGCATCTTGTTGAGGACCTGCTTTGCCACTGCCCCTCAACTTTAACAAGCATGAAGTTCTTTAGAATCAAGGGGCTGATCTTTCTTGATAACCTGTCCAAAGTAGGAGAGACTGAGTCTCACCATTCTTCCCTCTAAGGAGATTCTGGCTATATCTATTCCAAGACATGCTTGTTCATTCTGTTGGAAGTCCATAGCACTTTCAGTATTCTTCCCCAACACTAGAATTCAAATGCATCAATTCTTCTTTGATCTTCCTTGATCAAGGCCCAACTTTCCCCTGACTATGACTTGCTACCATGGAGTTGATACCGTCTCATACTGACTCTATAGGGCAGAGTAGAACTGCCCTTGCAATTTCCCAAGACAGTCACAGTTTATAAGAGTAGAGAGCCCTGCCATTCTCCCAAGAAGCTGGCTGGTGGTCTCAAACTGCTGAGCTTGCATGTCACAGCATGATGCCTAACCACTGTACCAGCAGGACTCTTCTGCTTGAATATGAGGTGATGGTAAATACCATGACTTGGATAAGGCACACCATAGTCCTCAAAGTTCACTAAAATTACAGTGATGTCTTAGAAGAAAATTGGAAGTGTGTTGACTTTGGGGATCTTCTACTTCTGTGAAGCACAGAATGAGTTTCACAGGGAGGTATTCTTGTATTTATATGCCATTAAGTCAGTTCAGTGACTCAAAGTGCAACAAAAATAACCAATTCTGTGTCATCTTCACATATGTGTCATATAATAGTCCACTGTTGTAGCAACTGTGTTGATACATTTCATTGAGGGTCTTTCTCTTTCTTATTGACTCTGCATTACCAAACTTGAAGCCCTCTTCCAGAGACTGGTTTTTCCTGCTAACACACCCAAAGAGCACGAGGATAAGTCTGACTATAGACACTTCTGAAGAGCATTCTCATTGTACCCGTTACAAGACAAGTTTATGTTTTTTTCTAACATTACACAGTCATCTTTACCAACACTGTAAGTCAAAGGCACCATTTCTACCCCAGATCTTTCTTATTCTAGTTATTATGCATGAGACGCCATTGAAAATAGATTGGATCAGCTGCATCTTAGTCCACAAATTAACACTTTTGCTTTTCAACAAGTTAATGACATTCTTTGCAGCAGATTTTCACAATGCAATATTTTGGGTGATTCCTTCCCCCCACCTCCCAATCATTTTATCATGACATAATCCAGACATCATGCTGATGCCATAGTTCAGCCATATCAAGAAATGTTTGTATAATATCTATCATAATCATGTCCAAAATATATTCCTTCTTCTTGTAGCACCCCATTATGCCCCACTACCCCCATGGTCCCTCTCAGGAACTCTTAATTCACTTATTGTTTCTGCAGATACACCCATCCTGGGTTTCAGATTGATTTTTTTAAACCGTTGCTTCCAGGGGCATTGATTGTGGACCTGAGTAAAATGAAATACTTGATAATTCACGTTTTTCTCTGTTTATGATGCATCATATTGATCCATTATATTTCCCTTTCTGTTAGTTGTAATTCATCCTGAAAGTTGTCATCTTTGATCATCATCAGTAAGTTCTTCAGATCCTCTTCACTTCCAGAAAGAAAGCCCGGATAGACAGTACATGATTTTGAGTGGATTGATACCATTGTTTTAAATCACTGAGAGATATTTCAAATTCACCACTTTTTAGTATAGCCTGGACTCAAGTTTTGAATAAAAAAGAACCCATATCGTGTGACCTGAATAGCCTTAATAAATTAACCACACACCCTTATAAAAAATGTGAGGACTCAGGAGCTAAGAGCTTGGATTGCAGTCTAGTGAAGTCATGTTAAAAACATCATCAACTCCACCCTAATCCACTCCTCTTTCTTAGCTTCTGCCTTAGCTTACAGGTAGCATGCCAGAAGAATAGGAACCAATTACCAAGAGATGTTCCAAACAAGTTAGGATCTTGGAAAAAGAGTTGGCACAGGAAATTATTCCAGCTCAGATCCCTCAGAGAGATACATATCCTTACACAAAAGGAATAGGCTCATATTTTTTTCTCATGTGTTTTGACACTTTTCTTTCACAATCTTAGAGTAAAACAATTGTAAAATGGATGGTAGCTATTTAAATGAATAAAATACCTGTAATTAATATTTTAATGAGCTGACTTTAAAAATACGTTTCAATAACATAATCTGTGTGGAAAAATAAATACGTAGGGGTCACAAAATTTTTACAGAGCCCCAGTTGGGTAGCAAGTGATGTGTTGGCCTGCTCATCCTTAAGCCAACAGTTTGAAATCACCAGTGGCCCCACAGGAGAAAGGCGAAGTTTTTGACTCCCCTTAAGATTTGCAATCTTTCGAACCCACAGAGACAGTTCTATTTCATCCTGTAGGGGTGCTATGAGATGGAGTTGATGCTACAGCAGTGAGTTTTTGAGAGTTGGAGTGCACAGTCCAATTATGAAGATAAGAGTTATGTTCTCATCACTTGTGGATTCCAGGTTCTAGTCTACGAACTAATGACATCATCTGCTGCAACTTGAAAGGTGAGCAATCTACCCAGAGGAGCCTGTATTGAAGCAAGGCCACGGACCCACTTCTGAAAAGTCAGACCTAAATGAACACTGCTTGGAGCAGAGCTCTACTTGGGCACACCTGAGGTCACCATGGGGATTAGGTGACGCAGGGATGATTGCTATAGTTGGCTGGTGGATTTTCTAAGGAATCCTTTGTTCTATCGCTAGCCATTAGGGAGCAGCTTTAATTGTATGTAGAGCAGGTAAAGCTAAAACAAGATGCCATCCCCACAAAAGACATCTGTCACGTGAAATAGGATGGAAAGAAGACATAATTTCTTCACTCCCCCCCCCATCATTTTCAGTCAGTAGCTAGCATGTGAAACAAGCATGGCATGTTATCAGCAAAGAAAGCAAGAATGGAATTAAATGCTTCCCAAAAGCATTTAATTAAATTCTTCCCAAAAGGCAGAGGGGTTCACTCTACAAAATTTATAACTCAGGGTCAGAGGTCTTTGCAGCTACTACATACTCCACTGTTACTGAGTAGATTCTGACTCATAGTATCTCTGTAAAACAGAACTGCCAAGGCTATTAATACTTATGGAAGCTCTGAGTAGATTGTGATGGGAGTTCAGGTCAATGAGCTGGCAGTAGGGTCCATTGGATTGGACTGAGACATTCCTCTTCCTTAGATAGACTGGGGGGGGGGGGGTTAAGCATCCTACCTCTCAGGCATGTTGAGCACTTAAACCCTACATCCACTCCCCAAATCACTGTCAGCAAGGCAATTCCAATTCACAATACCTCAACACCATGAGGGCTCCTCAAATATACAGTGGGGAAATCACTTCTCTATCAGAAAATGTTGAACTCTGAGAGATGAGCCAGTTAAGTAGAGGAGACATATATTTCTGCAATTGTTAATTGACCAGAGAATGGATTCCAGAAACAATGGATCATCCATTTTAGCATGATCACTGACAACAATCCAGGAAGGATTATATCAGGCTAATGAGTGCACACAAAGTAGAAACAATGAAAAGGAACGGGAAAATTTGATTGTTTTTTCAAAAAGCAGCCCAGATCCTCTTTCTAGTTAATAAATCCAGCTTGTTAGGTGTGCTGGTTACAAATGAGAAGGCTTATATTCAAGTTCCTCCCTAGATTGACTATGTCTTGAGTCATTATTGGACATATGGATGCCTTGGTATGTGGTTTCCTGTGATCTTCTTGCATACTCAATGAAACTATCATCCAATTGATCAGAGCTGCCTTCATAATTTACTCAGAGTCTATTAATATTAAACCGGCACCATTCAGAGGCGAAAACCCTAATGGGCTGCGGGCTGTGTCCTTCCCTTGACCACATGCTCACTTCTAATCCGTGGTTTGGATGAAGCTGCCAAGATATGCACATAACTGGAAAGGCAGTTGATAAGGCACATTGCAGAATTTGGAATCAAACTTCAGCGATCCCAGTCTTGGGAAGCAGGCAGTGGGTAAACAAGGGATTCTAATGTGAAGTCCTTCTGGGTACTACTGTCCCATGCTACCTCCGGAGAGAAGTTCATAACAGCTGAGCAGGCTTTGATGGCAGAGCGGACTACTCAAGGATGATCTGCAAACCTGAACCTAGAAGGGACCCTTGGGGAAACCAGGCGTGTGTGTTATAAACAAACCTTATTATAAATAAGGTGATTTTTAGTCTTGGTTCCATTGACAATTATTTTTGGAGTGCCTTATTCAGGACAGTCTAGGCACAGGTGAGCTGTTGAGCTGGTGGTGAGAGGTTGAAGACCTGACCAGAAAAAACTCACCTGAGATGCTCATCTCAACTACCTTTAGGAGGCAAGAGTTAGCTTCTCCTGTGGAATGGACAGTAAAAACCCAGCCTATAGAAGCTCAGAAGGCTTCCTGGTTGATGATA
Source organism: Nesogale talazaci (assembly GCA_004026705.1). NCBI lineage: Eukaryota > Metazoa > Chordata > Mammalia > Afrosoricida > Tenrecidae > Nesogale > Nesogale talazaci. The sequence goes on along the minus strand of PVJH01007566.1, from coordinate 42,588 downwards.
ATATTTACTCTCCTTTAGAACATGGACCTGCCACTTTGGGACCCTAGGAGAATGACCTAGACCTGACTTCCTCTCAAACTCAAAAATTAAATTCCTTGCCATTGAGGAAGTGCAAGCCAACTCAGAGCAGCCCCACAGGAGAGGGGTGAACTTCCCTTGGGGGTATCTGAGACTGAAGCTCTTTATGTGAATAGAACACTTTATCTTTCACCTAAGAGGAGCAGCAGGTAGTTTTGAATTGCTGACCTTGTGGTTAATAGATGAATAAGTAACCCACTATGCCACCAGCCTTCATTAGATGACTTTTATATATGTTTATTATGCTAGAAATCATTGAAACCCAAGAAAATGGAAACATGTGGCTTATTCTGAGCCAGCATTATGTGAGCATATATAGAGAAAATTGATTCCAAAATAGAGCAAACAGCTTGAAGTAGGCTAGTTGCAATTAGGTCTATAACAGAGAGGAAAACGGATCAACCACCAGTTAATCTTAGCATGCTTGACTGAAACTTTCCTTCATCCCTTCACCAACAGCAGTAAAAATAGGAGGGTTTTTTTGATTTAAATTAAGTAAGCCTGATCTCAAGAAGGAAAGATGAGAAACCATTGGGTGAGAAAAAAAATCCACTGATGTGATGCAAGTTGGGCCATGAATTCTTTTTTGGTTAATACTTGGTCTTCTGGGTAGAGAGAAACCTTGGAAATATATATATATATACATATACATATATACATACATACACACACACACATATATATGAAATGTGTCCCAGAAAAGCAAGTGTCATAAACCCTGACGTCTATGATTGTGGCTACAATGCCATTTGGAAATGGATGGTCTTTTATGGTAATGGGACAGGAGTAGAATGGAGTGTGTTAGGAGTCATTGTCTTTTGAGATGTAAAAGAGATTAACAGGAGGATAGTAGAAATGAGCAACAGGGAAGCAAAGTTGCATGAAGTTCACCCAGGAGCAGATGCAAAACGTGACAGGGTCTGTGTTTAGAGTTAACAAAGAGAGGATGCTTTTCCTTAGAGTTGGGGTCCTGAGGCTGGACTTCCAGCCTCCTAAACTGTGAGCTAGTGACTTTGCTTGCTACATCCATGTGTGGTTTTCCTGTGACACCACAGGGTAATGCTGGAGACACTAAGAAACTAAGCTCCTATTGGTGTTAGATGCATGGAGCTCCTTCAGTCTCAGAGTCACCCTGTGGACATCAGAAGAAAATACTGCCCAGTCCTGCATCTTCTTCATGATTGATATGTTGAAGCCAATTTTTCTAGCACCACGTCTATCCATCTCCTTAGTGCTCTTTACCTGACTTAACATGATACCCTTCTCCAGGAAATGGTGTCTCCTGAGAGCATCCCCAAAGTCAGTGAGACTGTATCTTGCCATTCTCCCTTCTAAGGAGCATTCTTATTGTATTTCTTCCAAGACTGATTTATTTTCTCTTCTGGAACTTTCAGCATTCTTCACCAACTCTGTAATTCAAATGCATCAATTATTCTCTATTTTCCTCATTAAATGACTAGATTTTATATGCATCTGAGGGAATTGAAAAGGAAAAAAAAACTACTTGGGTAGGGTCAGGTTCTTTTTCGGTGTCTACGTGACATCTTAGCTCTGAATCACATTAGCAGCCTAATTGCCGAGTAAGACTGCTTGACTACTTCCAAGAGTATTGATTGTGGGTGCGTGTAAAATGAAATCCTTGATAAACTCAACCAATAAATATGTCATAACTTGGATATATTCTTTGTGAATGCTGTCAATTGTTCCTATATATTAGCATACCCACAGGAGCAGTGGGGCGTATCAGCTCAGATAAAGCTAAGGGTGTCCTGTGAAAGAGAAGGGAGAACCCGAATTTGTAGTTAGCAGGCAATGTGTGACGCGCATTCCCCAAACTGGTGACTGACACCTGCCTAGGTGGCTGTTGCTAGTATGCAAGGTGCTTCCATGCAGTTGGAATAGGAAGTGGAAGGAGGGAGGAGTGTGGGACTATCATGTTCTTCCACAGATCGGGATGAGCACACCTGTCATTAGGTGCCATTGGGTTGTTTCTGACTCATCACTGCCCTATGTGTAACAGGATGAAACACTGTCCATTCCTTTGCCAGCCTCACCATTGGTCCTATGCTTGAACCCACAGTTGCATCCATGATGTCAATCCATCTCCTTGAGGACCTTTCTTTTTCATGTTCCAGCCACTTTACAGAGCAGGATGTCCTTCCCCAGGGACCAGTCTCTCCCAACAACATGTCCAAAGGATGTAAGACCAAGTCTCGCCATTATTGCCTCTAAGGAGCATACTTCTTTCGACACAGACCAGTAGGTCCTTTTAGCAGTTCATGGCATTGTCAATATTCTAGCACTACAAGTCAAATGGATCCATTCTTCTTTGGTCTTCTTTATTCATTGTCAAACTTTCACATGCATATAAAGCCACTGAACGTACTATGATTTATGTCAGGCATACCTTAGTCTCCAAAGAGCATCTATCCTTTTCAATATTCTAAAGAGGTCTTGCACTGCAAGATTTATGCAATGCAAATCTTTTGTTATTTTCACTGCTTCTTCCATTCCATGTGCTTTGCTTGTGAATTCAAGCAAGACAAAATCCTGGACAACTTCAATCTTTTCTCCATTCATCATGATGTTGCCTAATTGTTCAACTGTGAGGATTTTAGTGCTTTTTACACTGAACTGTAATCCATACTGAAAGTTGCAATACTTGATCTCCATGAGCAAGTGCTTCAAGTCTTCTCTACTTTCAGCAAGCAAGATTGTGTCATCTGCAGATCACAGGTTATGAATAAGCCTTCTTCCAATCCTGATGCACAAGATGCACATTCTGACGCACAATTCAACTACCTCCAACAAGAATAAATCAGATACCAACTTCACTCTAAGATGTTTTTCTTGTTAGTATCACTGGCAGTTGTTGAGTTAACCACAATCCACAAAGACCACACAGCGTGTATTGGAACCAATCACATCCTGCACCATCATCATCATGATGAGTTTCAAATCAGATTGCCATGATTTACAAGGTTTCCACTAGCTGAGTTTCAGAGGTAGATCTTCAGGCCTGTCCTTTTCCATCTTGTTCTGGAAGATGGTTTTAAATCTGTTAAGCCTCATAGCAATGAACAGGCCCCCACAGACAGATGGCTTGTGGCTGCACTTGAGGTGTGTTGGTTAGGACTGATGCTGGTTCTTCCCTGTGAAAGGTGAGAATTCTATAGCATGCTTTGCATAAACTACTTTAGAGGTATATAGAGATGGGATGAACAGAAACCAGTGTCCATGGTCAATTGTGTCTTTTGGTGACTACACAAGATATTCCATAAATTTTAGGGATGCAGAAAGCAAGGACTTTCTTTCAATGTGTCTCTGGGTAGGTCTGGATCACCCAAAAGGGAATCTATATCCTAAACCACATTCACTGTTGTTGGGTCCATTCTGACTAATCTAATGTGTAAAATTGCTCGACTTCAGAATAAACTGCCTCATAAGCTGGTGATCTGTTTTTCATGAGGCATTCAAGACAGGGTTGAATGGACATGTGTGGGACAATGTGGAATGAAGTTCTGTATGGAGAAAGAAATCAGTTAGACTAGCTGACTTTCCTTCAGACTCTATTCCTCCTCACTAGAGAGCTCAACTTGGAAGAATTGAGGGATCCCAACTTCAATTTCATTCCTGCTGCTATGGCCCCATGTTTTCAAACTCCACCCCCTGGCAGAGTCTGTGCAACAGAGCAGCATCTTGTCTGTGGGGTTTCCATCCACATTTGCTGGCGAGGCAGTAAAAACTAGTTGAGTATAATGAGCTTGTCATTATTGTAATGAGGAGCATTCGGGTTTGTTACAGCGCTTCCACTTGTACATTTATTTGTTTCCTATAGTGGCTTTTGGATGAGGTCATGTTTGTCCCATGTCCAGCTTGTGAATAAGGATAGCATGGGTTCTGAAAATCTGATGAAAATATCTAAAGTTCCAATTAACAAAGGAACTTTAGATGATCATTGCTGTTCACTTAAATTGCTTCTACAGAAAAGAACACAGATTTCTTTTTCCCCCTCTAGATAAAACAAAAAAGCATAATGAGAGGCAAATGTAAGAATAATTGAAGAAGATGCACAACATGTTCTTATATTTTTATGAAGTGAGATAAAAGAATGAAACGTTTTGAAAGGTATGAAGTGGTAATAGTTTATTTTAATACTGATGGTATAATTTAGCAAATGGCAATGAAACTCACAGATATCATCCCCACCATCTGTAGAATTTGGAGAAATAAACATACACACTGCACACATAGAGATTACCAGGCTGTGTTTTAAACCTTTTTCCAAGAGAAAAAAAAACACAAAAAGCTGTATGACTTACAATTTTCCTCATCTATTTAGGATTCTGAGATTAAACCTGGTCTAAAACATTCACAATCCCTGCCTTTATCATCTGTCCATTCATCTACCAGCTTACTCATACAGCCTATAGCTGACCAAGCACCCATGCATGCATCCACCCCTCATCTACTTAGCCACCCACCCAATCTCCACCTACTCATCCATCCACCAATCCATCCATCATGTTGCACCTATCATCTACATTACTTTCTATTTGCTGTTCCAGTTGTGATAGAGCAGAAGATATCTTCCCACACATCCCGAGACTGACAGTCATTGTACCTCATGAAAGAGGCATTCAAAAGCACGTAAAAAGAGATCCATGTGGCGTAGTGGTTACACATTGGACTGCTAACCACAAGATCAACAGTTTGAAACCACCTAACACTGTAGGAGAAAGGTGAGCTTTCTGCTTCATGAAGAGTTACAGTCTCATAAACCCTCAGTGGAAGTTCTACCATGTCCTACAGGGACGCTAGGAATCAGCCTAGACCCGATGGTGGGAAGTTTTTTGTTTGTTTTCTTTTTTAATCCTCATAAGCAGACAATAGCAAAAATGGCAGCCTCTTTTCCCCGGACTCACAGATCACATACATATAAGCATTCTGAAGTCCTGGTGAGTATTCAGTATTTTGGAGAGAAATGTCATTCCTTATATTTTTATTTCCTTACTTTTAGTAGTCTAAGCTTGTTTCTAGAATTCAAGACAGGAGGGAAATCAGGTCATTTCTGTCCAGCTTAGGATAACATATTGTGGTAGAGTTGACAGTGTGTTTGCCCTTTGATATAAAAACCATACGCTCTTAAAATATCAAGAAAGCATCCTAAAGAAGGTTCCAATTAGAGGCTATTTTTGCACATGTTTATTGGCACTGGAGGAAGAGAACTAACTGCTAAACCAACCGCCATCATGCAGAGATGGGACAAAGCCATGAAAACTCAAGAAGATGGGGAAAAAATCACCCCAGAATTAGTATTAGAAATGTGTTCTTTATTCAAATCTCATTAGAGCTCATGGGTAAAATAAGAAGGGGAAAAAGAACAGAGCACTTTTCTGAGACCTGCTTAAGTCAATCATGAGATTAAGGCTGGAAACACAAGGATCGGAGGGGCAGAAAGCGGAGAGTTTACAGATAACTGGAATGAAGTCCCATGGTGGTGGTGACACAATCAGACTGATCCAGGAGGAAAGGAACTCATGTATTGCATAAGCTACAAGCATTCATTCTGAAAATTGTATCATCACTTCATTAGCCTCATAAGTGTCATTATGCGCAGTCTTTTTTTTTTTTGAGGGGAATATTTTTTTGTTGTACCTTTGCTTACTACCAAATGGGAAATTTGAACAAGGCAGGACAATTGTAAGTTGTTAGATAGCTGAGGTGCTGTCAAGGACTTTTCTGGGATTAACCTTGTGTCAGTATATCCTACAATGTAGAAGCTAGAAAGACAAAAATTTGTCAGTATCAGAGACTGAGCCCTGATGGTATAGTGGTTAAATATTCAGCTTCCAACTGAAAAACTCAATAAAATATTGGAGAGAGAGATCTGGTGGTATAATTTCAAAAAGGTCAATGGGCTGTAAACTCCATGGGTTCCTTTCTACTCTATTCTACAAGATCACTACACCTCAGCATCAACTGGAAAGCCACGAGTAACCTCAGAGAGAACATGTGTGTGTAAATGTGTGTCTGTATAGTGTAAATCACCATCACCCATATTCTTGAGACTTTTTAGGTCACTTTCTCTTTCCCTAGCAGACATTTGTGACATGTGAGGGTCAATAATCACGCCCCACCCCTTTGTGTCTCCACTGTCTTGAACAAAAGTATCCCCTATCTCTAATACTTCAGGCTCTCTTCAGTCAAATATTATTTTGTACTTGACTTGTTGTTGGATTTTGCTGCTTGAATATGGCCCAAAGCAATTTCTCAGCTTTGTGTGATAACTGCAATTTAGCTAGATTTCTCCTGCCAACCTTAAACACACTGTCATCGAGCTGACCTAGACTCAGGAATTTCATACAGGGTTTCCAAAGTTGTAAACTTACCTAGAGGAGTCTGCCTTATCTTTCTTCTGAGGAGGACCCGGTGGGTTTGAACTACTGCTGTTGCAGTTAGCACAAAAACACCTAGCAGACAGCATCTCCACAGCTACTTCAAAACCCAACAGCTTGAGGGAAAAGACCAGCAATCAACAAAGGAAAACAAATAAGAATAGGTTTGGAATTCTCAGCAGAGACCAAACAGGCAAGAAGACAATGGAGTGAGACATTTAAAAATATTGGGAGAGAGATGTTGGAATAGAAAAGGGGGACCAATTTCAGGGACCTACATATAGCCTCCTTTCTGGGGTATGGACAACAGGAAAGTGAGTGAAGAGACACATCAGACAGTGTATGGCATGGAAAAGTAATAATAATTTGTAAATTATTGAGTTCATGGAGGAGGGGGAATATGAGGAGCTGGTGCTGGGGGCCTAAGTGGAGGGAGGATGTTTCGAGAGTGATGATGGCAACAAGTGTGCAAATGTGGCCTGCGTACAGTTCATGTATTTATTGATCATGATGGAGGTTGTATGAGCCTCCAATAAAATGATTTATAATAAAAAGAGGGGTGGGGGCTGAGCCCCGGTGGTGTAAATGGTTGAGTGTGGGACTGCCGCCCATGGGCTTGGCAGTTCAAATCCAGCAGTGGCTCTCAGGAACAGTGCTGGGTAGCTCTCACGACCACCACAGGGCAGTGATGCCCCCACCCCAAAAAAAAGGAGGAGGAAAAAAGAGCCTAGAACTAGGACTGAAGTAGAAAATATTTAGAAATAAAGATGGCAACATGTGTACAAATATGCTTGATACACATGATGTGTTGAATGTTTTAAAAGCTGTAATAGCCCCCAATAAAAAATGACTGAAAAAAATATTGAAAGAAAAAAGTGTCAAACCCAAACCCTTTCACAACTCTCAAATAAGAGGAAAAAATAAGAATGAGGACATATGAAAGGGATTTATAAAAACTAGACTAGCATTACAAAATCACAAGTGGAGACACTTTGGACACAGATTCAATGGTATCAGACAAACCTGAAACCAAAACATAAGTCATTAACACTAAGAAACCAATAAGTGAAAAAAGTACTCAAACAACACAGAAATAGAGGAAAAACAAAGAAACCAATTAAGAAAAGAAACTAATATAACCACAAAACTAAAAATGCACAGCAAAATTATAGCAAAATCTTTACCTTATCTCAATAATGACATCTAATTTCAACGAACTAAATGTAGCAGTCAAGAGAGAAAGCAGCTGACAAGATTAGAAAACAAGATCCATCAATCTACTGCCTATAAGAGGCATACCAATACCTTATAATTATTTCTTATGATGTGACCTTGCTGAATATTTGCCCACATAAAATGATCACTGAAGATATAAATGTTATAACATAATTAGGTGAGGAAATCAGGTGGTGCCCAGCTTTTGGTTGACTTAAAATAAGCAGCCATCTAAATAAGTTGTCAGCTAAATCCAGTCTGTGTTATCCAAGGATTTAAATGATGTTGGAAAATATCCCATATACCATGTATCACCGGAAGACCAAAAACTCTTTCTTGGAAGTTCCCTAGCCAGAATACTACTTACGCACAAGTAGACTTTTTCTCATGCCTTTAAATATGATTAAATCATTTTATTGGGGGCTAGTATGACTCGTTACAATCCAGACATACATCTTTTGTGTCAAGCACTTTTTTAATATTTGCTTCCTCATCATTCTCAAAATACTTGCTTTCTACTTGAGCCCCTGGTATCTGTTCCTCATTTTCCCCTCCCTTCCCCCACTTCTTCCTTGACCCCTTGATAATTTATAAATTCTGATTATTTTGTCATACCTTACCAAATGTCATACCTTACCAAATACCATACCATCCAATGTCTTCCTTCACCCACTTCTCTGCTGTCTTTTCTCTAGGGAGAAAGTTATATGTAGATCCTTGCAATCTGTTCTCTTTCTATCCAACCTTCCGAGGGGTTCTACTGTCTTAGATCCCCTGCTTCCAGTTCCTATCTGGCCCAGTGGACATTCTCTGATTCAGCTGAATTTGTAAGGTATAATTGGGATCATGATAGTGGGGAGTGAGGGTGGGAGTAGGCATCAATAAGACCTAGAAGAACACTGTATGGTTCATCATTGTTAAACTGCACCCTGACTCACTTGTCCCCTCCCAAAGAGCTTTCTGTGAGGGAATGTCCAGTTACCTACAGATGAGCTTGGGTCCCCATGCTGCACTCCCCCCTCATTCGCATAGCCTTTGATCATGTTATCAAGGTGGACTAGTCCTTAGAAAAAGATATTACACTTGATTATGTAGTAAGTCGGTGAAAAAGAGATGCATTCCTCAAAAGACGGATCGAATCAACAAGATGGATTAACATGGTGGCACCAATAGTGGGCTCAAGCATAAGAACGGATGTGAGGCTGGTCCAGGACCAGACTGGGTTGCTATGCACTGGGACTAGCTGGAAGGCCAATAGTAACCACAAGATAGTTGAGTCAGAACCACTTGGCAATATCTAAGAACAGTAAGGACCGTATATATGGAAAGAGAAGACAGCTTCTTTCTCCTGTGGAGTTGCCGGTGGGCTGGAATGGATGACCTTTTTGCCAGCTGGCACCATACCACCATGCCACCAGGAATAAAATAATTAAAATAATCAAATATCTTGGGAACCAATTTACTAGTGGTTACCAGGTGTAGGAGAGAGTTGAAAGGAGAAGTCTTTGCATGGAATTAAGGATACTCTACAAGTAAGAACTATTGTCAATACATGTTTGGAGGTAAGCAATGCCTTTAACAGGCCAATCATGCAGACCAATGAAATAAATATTACTTGCCTCATATAATAAAAGGCCTATATGGCAAACTGGATCTATGGCGATCTTCACAAATGACCATTGAATTTGAAGTATCTGAACCTCGCATGTAAGGTCAGTCACTTGAACCCTCCAGCTGATGAATGGAGGAAAGATGGTGCTGTCTACTCCTGTAAAGATTTACATCCTCACAAATTCTTATGAGTCAGAATCAACTAAATGGCAGTGCTTTTGCTTTGGGGTTTACTTAGTTATTCATTATGATGATATTTTTGATATTATCTGATTTTATGAGGAGCATTTCCTTATTTTTGCTGGTTTATAGTTGTTAACAATTTAGAGATGCTGGGGACAAACATAGCATTTATATCCATGCAGTATAGTGTAAAAGCTAGGGGTGATCTAAAAGTTATTCATAAAATTTGGATCCATCTAGAAGATAGAGCTAGAAGTTATTGCCCCTTTCTGTAAGTGCTAGTGTTTAACAAATGTCTTGCAAATTATATAGTGAGAAAATAATTTACTGAAAGATGATATATAATTTTGAAGCCAACACTGTAGACTCGAATAGTCTTGTGAGTCTTGTGTTTAGAATGACAAATTAATACTCTGCTCTGGTAAATGGGTTGCCAGAATTAAAATCTAAACACATCTAGTAGAAATCTTCTAATGATGCATTGTAGTTAGTATTGAGTGCTTTTGTGTTTACGTACAACTGAATGAAAAGTCAAATATAGTTTTAATAGGGTTGTGCCAGTTGAATATCATTGTTTCCAGGCATTTTAATTTAAAAATTTTTAATAATTCTTAGTATGATGAATTATTACAACCTAGGAGCTTGAAAAATTTTGTGGAAAAAAATGAATGAGAACGAAATGGATGTTTTACATTAAGATTTTGAAGATTCCAGAAAGCTATCAAGCTCCTTACCTTGATCACAGTGTTACAGTCACTGTGTCAAATCCTTTCCTTGAAAGCTTTCCTCTCTCCTGCTGCCCTTCTCCTATATCAATGATTGTTATATTACCACACAGCAATAAATAGACATGAAGTGACTCGAAACAGCCTTTATTGATTAAATCATAGTCCTGGCAGTCAGAACGTTTAGCAGTAAGTGTCTGGCTTATTCACTTAGAGTCACACAAGCGACTCTAGGTGTCAAGATGTCAGAGGAGCTGAATTCTCTTTCTAGTTTCCTCTAGCTCACACCATTCCTTTCTCTCTGGAATCTCAAAGGAAGAGTTCTCTTCCAAGTGCATTGACTGACTCATTTCATGTGGTTGTAAGACCGAGGGTTCTGATTTCTTGAAAACTCTAAAGCACAGCAGGTCTCATTTCAGCTAGGCAATTCACAATCCTTTCTGTATGCCCCCATTCATCTTCAGAGCAACCGTGGAGAAGTTACTACCATCAACTCTCTCTTACGCTTTCAGTGATCTTTTTTCTGGAAAAGATCAGTTTTGGAAAGGCTGGCAAAATTGTGTCATGAACACCCCAAACAAACCCTCCATTCTATTTTGAAATGGGTGAAAGTTTCCAGAGAAGATGATCTGCTTTGCATTCAACAATCTATGCACATTTTGTGTTCTGTCATTGTCCTCAATGTCTGCAATGTCCTCAATGTAACATTACTTCCATCCTGTATTTCCTATTTCCCTGCCTTTTTTTCTCATTCTTATGCATGCTATCCCCAAGTAAGTGCTGTCCTTTTGATAAATGGGCCTTTATTCTAAGGGGTGTTTATGTCACTGATGCAATTGCTTCCTTATAAGCCTGGACATTGGCATAAAACTGAGTTTCCGGGGTAAAGACAGCTCCAAGCCTAAAGGAAGACTAATAGCCACAGTCTCAGGGCTCCACAGCATCTCTCAGCTTTGTTTCACTTCTGATATTGAGTTTCACTCCACATCTTTGTCCCATTCTATCTAATGTGGTCCCTTTCTGATCATCTGGTGGTGGTAGCAAGGAACCATTGACTTCCTCAGGTCTCAGGATTGTGGACCCTGATGTTACATAGCCTATTAGTCCATTAGATGAATTGTTTCCATAAACCTTTGATTTTCTTTGGACAAGGAGAAATCAATAGTTGTGTTTTAGATGGTCACGTGTGAGCTTTGAACGCATAGTTACCACTCATCATAGTAGGATATAAAACAAGGTCTTTGTGGATTATGTTCGCCTTGCTGGTCCCTGAAAGTAGGGTCCTGGGCCTCCAGACCCAGAGACTCATTCTCTGAAGGTGTGTAGCTGTATTTGAGAAGTTTTTTGGTAACTTTCCTTTCTCTATGTCGCACCCCATTTATTGTAGTTAGAGATTGCACCAGTTAGACTCTCCTGGCTAGGAGCTATATCAATCAATTAAGGGATAGTATGAAGACACCTTCTTGGGCATGTGACTTTCTGTATAACATCAAGATAGAGCAGAGAAGATTCTTCTCTGCCTCTTCGCCTTCATCCTTGCTGTGACTCTATGTTTGCCTCAGGGTGGGCCACTCAACCCTGAGCGTCACCAGTGCCCTGCCAAGGATTCTTGTAACTGTACACACAAGCCTGTGATAGTTCACTTTCAGGCATAATATGGGTCTGAGCAGGGCCCTGGCTGACAATGGACCTGTGGAATCCAGTTGCATTGGATTGGGACACCTCATTCATGTAAATTTCATCTTGATATAAAGTTCTTTCTCATACACAGATAAGCATCAGTGTTTTGTTTTTCTAGGCAGCCCCGTCTAACATATCATTCACAGATATATTTGCAGCAAAGGTAAATGCTCATGTATAAGTATCTTCTAGCAAACATACATATATATAGTCTTCTCCTGCTGTGTGATGATACATGCATACACTGGCAGATCATGAAAAAATTCTGGTTTTCCAAAATCAAGGGATATGGGACTTTAATAACATCTTAGAAAGACTTTTGCAGCATTAACTGTATTAGTAAAGCTTCCTGGTGTCATAACACTCCACGCAGCAACCTACTGGGAGAAAAACCTGCATCCATCCAGATTGCAACCTTAAGACTTCTTTGTGGCAGTGTTTACTTTGTGCTGTTGGGTTGATTTGACTCAAAATCAATTCCACAGCATCAAAAGAGACAGCATCACCAAATTAGTGTTTGATTGAACAACTGGGGAAAATGTGAGTGCATGGCAGGAGACAAGGATCTTGAGCACAGGTCAGAATTCTTGCTGTCACAAAACTAAAATATGACCCCACAATGTACACAGTCATCAATTATTTTTGCTATTCTTCTTAGGTGCCCTGGAATAAATTCAGCCCCCAAGAACAGCATGTACAAAAGAACAAAACAGGGTAGTGTGCTAGGCCAGCCATCGTAACAACTGTTATTCTTGAGCTCTTTGCTGCAGCCACTGCAACAAACCATCTCAAGGACAGGCTTCTCACTTTTCACTCATTCTTTATTTAGAACACATGACGTTCTTCTTTTTTTTTTAAAGTTTTTTGGGCATCACTGCCCTCTGGTGGCGGGAGTAGGAGGCCCAGCCTTTGCTCCTATGAGCTGGAATTGAACCTCCATCCCAGTGGGCCGCAGTCCCACACACAACCACTGCGCCACTGGGGCTCAGCCCATGACATTCTCTCTTAAAACATGTAGAAAATACATGAGACAGGGTTGGTCACCATCACTTTGAAGGGGCATTCTGGTTATACTTCCTTCAAGACATATGTTGGTTCTCCTGACAACCCATGGGACTTTCAATATTCTTCACAAGATCCGTAATTCAAGGGTATCAATTCTTCCTTGGTATTCTTGATGCATCGTCCAACTTTCACATGCATGTGAGTCAACTGGAAATCTCATGGCTTGGCTCAGCCAAACCTTAGTCCCCAAAGTGATATTTTTGCTATTGAACACATTCAGGAGGTCTTGTGCAGCAGATTGACTCAGAAGAATACATTGTCTGATTTCTTGAATGCTGTTTCCATGACCATTGATTGTGGAGGCAATCAAGATGCAATCTTAGAAAACTGAAAAGTGGTCTCTTTTTATCATGCGGATGTTGTGATTATTTGGGGTGTTTTACATAGAGGTGTAACCCATACTGAAGGTTCGAGTCTTGGATCTTCAACAGTAAATGATGCAAGTCATTGCCTTCATCACGAAGGGCTGTGTCGTCATAGATTATTATTAGTAAGTCTTAGCTCAAAGTCGGCTTCCAAGATCATTTTCTCAGCTGGCAGACTGAGTACATATGGTGAGAGAATGCAACCCTGATACACACCTTTCCTGATTGTAAACCTTGCATTGTGGACTATGTTTCACCTGCAACTTCCTCTTGGTCAATGTGCTGGTTCCACAGGAGTACAATGCTGTGTTCTGGATTTCCTAGACATCTCAAGGCTAACCATAGTTTGTTTGTTTGTTTGTTTTTATATCTGCACACGTGTGTGCCTTTGCATAATCAATAATACACAATTAAATATTTATGATATCCCCTACTTTTAGCCAAGTTTCATTGACATCTGTGGTAACATCCAAATTTCCATATCCTCTTCTAAACCCAGCTTGAATTTCTGCACTCTTGCTGTGGATATACTGTTGTAACAGTATTAAAAATGAATTTCAATAAAATTTTCCTTGTATATAATATTAATGACATTATTTAATAATTTTCCCATAAGTTTCCTCATCTTTCTCTGTAATGGACAAAAATATTGATCAGGTAGCTATCTTGTAAGTATCTTGATATAGACTATTGGGTATTTCCTGGGCTGCCCAAGTTTATGGAAACATTTCAGTTGGTTTTCCTCAATTCCTGGGCCTTGTTCTTTGCTAATGCCATCAGTGCCCCTTGGACCATATGCTGCCTTTGAAATGGTTGAATGTCAATTAATTATTTGTGGTACAATGATTTTCTATTTTTCCCCCATTTTCTCTTGGTGCTTCCTACATCTTTCAATATTTTCCATAGAACACTTCAGTATTTCAACTTGAGGATTTAAGTTTTTCTTTTCTTCTCTCCATTCAATTCTTTTAACTTGAGACCTGCTGACAGAGTTCTTCACTGTTGGTTTTCAAACTCCAAGATTCATCCTGTCTGCTCAAGATACCTTGTGACACTTTTTTTTCCAGCTCCTTTATCATTTTTCCCCCTGATGTGGCTTCTCCAGGATCAAGAGCAAGTGTCAGAGTCTCTTCCGACATCCACTTTGATCTCTTCTCTTTGGAATGAGCATTTGTTGTCTGCATGTATGGTGTTCTTGATGTCATCCTTTGCATCATCTGGTCTTCAGCCATGAGTGCTCAATGTGTCAAATCTGTTTCTGAGATTTCTCTAAATTTAGGGAGGATATATTTGGTCATATTTTGGCTCTTGTTGACTTGCTTGAATTTTCTCCAGCTTCAATCTGAACTAAGATGTAAACTATTGAACTCTTTTCCACAGTTGACCCGGGTCTCATATGAGCTACTGATTTCAAGCATCTCCAATATTTCTCCACATCAGTGTAGTCAATTTGATTCTTCAATCCCCCATCAGTTGAGATCGATTTGTATAATCACTTTTATGTTGGTGAAAAGGGTTATTTGTAATGAACAAACATTCTTTGGTCTGGCAAAATGCTTTGACACATATTTCTTTCTCACCCTATAGATATATTTTTCAACTACAGCTCCTTCATCTTTGTTTCCAACATTCAAAACAAATGCATCTTATTTGCCTGTCTGATGGTTGCCAGACTGAAAAGGTTGATAGCTTTCCTCATTTTCCTTACCACTAGCTTTGGTGTTTGGTGCACAAAATTAAATAGCTTTTGGATGAATTGGATCCCCTAATAGGTTTAGAGATATTTTCTTGCCACATAAAGCAGAGTATTTAAAGATGGATCTTGAATTTTGCTTTTTAACAATGAATGCAATTGCATCTCACTTGAATGTGCCATTCTCAGAAAACTAACTGTATTGTTGTCCAATAGAAATAGTTTAAATTATTCCACTTGTGCTCACTAATCCCTAGGAGCTGCATAAGGTTATCCATGGCTGATTCCTCAAAAGTGAACAGCCTAGTCCTTCTTCATAGTACATTCTTAGTCTAGACTCTTTACTGAAACCATTTGCCTTGGATGAGTTTGCTGGTCTTTAAAATACCCAAGACCTAGATTACAGAATGACAGCAACATGTAAGCCGCCACACTTACCTCATGATCAGCAGAGAGCAGATTGAAATTGTCAAATATTTCATCTTGCTTAGATCCAAAATAGATGCTTATAGATGCAGCAGTCATGACATCAGTTGATGCATTGTACTAAGGAAATGTGATGCACAATATCTCCTTAAATTGTGAAGAAAAAGGATGTCACTTTGACTAATAAGATGTGCAGGATCCAAGCCATTACATTTTCAAATGCCTCACTCGCATTTCAAAGTTGGACAATGAATAAGGGAAACAAAAAGGGATTGGTGCGTTGAGTTATGGTGTTGGTAGAGAAAATTTCAAGGACTATGGACTGTCAACAGAACAAGCAAATCTGTCTTGGAAGAAGTACAGCGAGAATGCTCCCTAGAAGTGAGAATGACAAGCCTTCACCCCATGTGCTTTGGACATGTTCTTGGAGAGACCAGTCCCTTCGAAAAGGATGCCATGCTTGGAAAAGTAGCGGGTCAGTGAAAGAGAAGACAGCCCTGGGTGAGATGTGTTCATACCATGACTGAGCAAACAGGCTTCAGCATAATAATTGTGACGGTGGTGTAGAATGGGGAGTGTCTGGTTCAGTTATTCATAAAGCCAGTATGAGTCAGAAATGACTCCACAACACCTAAGAACCAAAACCTCTCTAATATTGATCTTTTTTGTGTTCCATTTTAGTTTTCACAACTTCCAATTTTTCTAGAGTCATACCTGATACATTCCTCAAATCAATTACTAATGAGGTGTGCAACTTTTTTTCTTTCTCATCTTGAGCTTTGTTTGTCATCTCTGTTGGTGAATGTCCTCCCTCCTTGTCTGTGTGTCCAAATCCACTGAAGAGATAACTCTTCTTCAATGGAACTTCCATAGCTTTCCAATCTGCAGGGGTCCAGCCTCTGGACTGTCTCAGAACAGGTCCCGTTGGTCATCATAAGATTTGCAGTGGATATTCCTATGAAGTAGGCAGTCTATTCCTTCTTCCTAATCTGTTCTTAATCTGCAGTCACCGAGACTTCTCCACCATGGGTGACCCTGCTGGCATGTGAAGCATCAGTGTTATAGTTTTTAGTATCATAGCAATGTGCATGCCACCACAACTGGACAAACAGGCCTATAAACATGATAATTTACCAAGGTGACAAATTACATACTCTATGAAGTTCAATATTTTAGCACAACAAACATGTACATTATATGTCTTTAATAGCCTGCAGTCCTTTCTCATGTTAGTTTCTTATGTGTTCTATGTATTTTATATGCTTATGCATGTTATTTAAATGGGCATGTTGTATGTAAAAAATACAACATGTTCCATTATGCAGTAAGAGTTCCTGGCTGTTGAAAATGGTTTGTGAGCTAGGCTAGTAATCAAGTGAAAAGGCAGGGGATTTAAGTCCACACCAATGTGTCGCAAAAGAAAGGAAGGTCTTGGTCATTTACTTTTGAAAAATCAGCCATTGAAAATATTATGAAGCATAGTTCAACTCTGATACAGGCATCAACTTAGACAGCAATTGTTTCTTAAGTAATAAATATATTATACTGGAGTAGGTAGTAAGAAAAAGCATTAAATAAGATTAAATTCAGACCAAAGTAATTTGGTGTTTGATAAAAAAGGTAAGGGAGGGGGTTATGCTTCTAACCATTAAGTTAAAGATCCTATCTAGGAACTGAACCAGTGATATGGAGCATACATGAAGTGAATGGACATGGATTTGGAGTCAAAATAGTCAAGACATAAATTCACATACTGAGCTTGGTACACCAGTGGGACACATAAGGGAATATATTTTGCATTTGAACCATGTTATGTGTGTACCCAAAGTTGGACATTGAATAAGGAAGACCAAAGATGATTTATTGCATTTGAATTAGAGTGTTGGTGATGAATATTAAAAGTACCATGGGCTTCCATCAGAACAAACAATTCTGTCTCCAAAGAAAGTACAGCCAGAATGTCCTATAGAAGCAAAGATGATGGTACATTGTCTCACATTCTTTGAACATTCTGTCAGGAAAGACCGGGCCCTTGAGTAGGACCTTGTATTAGGCTGACTTGACCAGAGATTGCAATGCAGTGACACTTATATATATTTATAAGAAAGTGCTTTAAATCAAGAAGTAGTTATACATTAAGAAGGCACCCCAGTTGAGGCCAAGTCAAGACTATACATCTGATACTCATTCATAAGTCTGTCTTCAGACTTATGCAGTCATATGCAATGATGTAGAATGCAAGAATATTATAGGCTGGTGAGTATAGAATTGTGTGGATCCAAAATATGTGGAAATATGATGAATTTCCTCTATCTTTCAGGGTGTCCAATAAACAGGAAGTGAAGAGGATGAAAGCAAGAGGGTGGGCCCCAAGGTCCCTGCTACTAAGAAGACCACACTCCCAAGGGCACAGCATCAGACTGTGATCTGATGGGCAGGTTTGAGTCCAAGCCAGGAATGACTAGTTGACTTAAAATTACCTGACTACTGAAGGCCTCATATTTGTTAAAGGAGAGGGACAGCAAACCAGGCCTTACATTTCTCAACAAGAGGGATTGACACACTGGATGGGATGATGGCCTCAATCATGATAACTCTTTGAGGATGGTGCAGCACTAGACAGTGTTCTCTTCTGTTAAGCACGAGGTTTCTACCAGTGGGTATGAACTTGATCACCATGAACACCAACATCTCAAGAGTAAATTGTATTGCATGATGCCAGTGCCATTGTCATAGAGGTGGAATTAGAATCTTAAGTGAGAGTGAGAGGACTCAGAGGGGCTATGCAAGAAAAAGAACTGAGAGAGTCAATGATGAGATTTCATGCAATATCAGTATTTTCTTCTCTTTTTCTCATGGCTGTGAAGTTTAACCTCCACATTGAATGTTCTTTCAGTTCATTTTATCATGTCACTGTTTACTTTTTCACTAACTCCCTCCAGCTTATATGATATCTAAAGGGGCAACTGGTTTACAGTTACTGTTGAATAATTGTTGTTGTTGGATTGGTGGTAGACTTGTGACTCTTCATATAGAACAACCATGACAAATCCTTAGCCCCAATGAAATAAGGTATCTGAAAGCATTGCAAACCCAACTGTGCCCCAGTAGTGCAATTTGTTACATGCTGTGAAGATTAACACCAGCAGTCCAAACACTATGATAGTAAAAGCACAGGAAGGTCCTAGGCCATCTCGGGTGTTGCTGGTGGTGCTACTGATTTCTAATCATCAGCACCTAGGTTATAAAAGGTCTACTTAACCATAGAGGGTACATGGATCGATGAAAAGTATTGATACAATATCATGTTGTTATTGTTAGGTGCTACGGAGTCAGTTAATACTGGGACCCTACAAACAACACAGCAAAAGCACTACCTTGTCATGTACCATTCACACAATTGTTGTTATATTTAAGTCCATTGTGACAGCCAATTGTCAACCATCTGGTCAACGGTCACCCTCTTTTATGCTGACCCTTTGCTTTACCAAGCACGATGTCCTTTTTCAGGAACTGGTCTTTAACAATAACCTATCCAAAGTATGTGAGACAAAATCTCCCCATCCTTGTGTCTAAAGAACATTCTGGTCTCATTTCTTTCAAGATGGAATTGTTTATCCTTTTGACAGTCTATGGTACATTCCAATATTCTTGGCAAGAGCCATATAATTCAGATGCGCCAATATTTCTTTGTTCTTTATTATCAAATAATGAAATTTATTTTGTTTTCATTTTTGTTTTTTTGTTTTGTTTTGGGGCATCACTGCCCTCTGGTGGTGGGAGTAGGAGGCCCAGCCTTTGCTCCTCTGGAGCTGGAATTGAACCTCCATCCCAGTGGGCCTCAGTCCCGTGCACAACCACTACGCCACCGGGGCTCAGCCCCTCAAATAACAAAATTTCACATACCTAGGGGGCTATTGGAAATACATGACTTGGGTGAGGTGCCTCTTAGTCCGCAAAGCAACCACTCTATACAGTTCTTGTGCAGCAGAGGTGCCCAATGCAATGCAGTGTTTGTTCTATTGACTCTTGCTTCCGTGAACATTGATCGTGAATCCAAGTAAAGCAAAACCCTTGACAAATTAAATGTTCCCTCCATTTAGTATTATTGTTACTATTATCATCATCATCATTATATCTATTGGTCCAGTTAGATTATTTTGGTCTTCATTTCATTGAGTTCAAATCCTTATGGAAGGTTGCAATGTTTGATCTTTATCAGTAGGGTCCTCAAGTGCTCCACACTTTCATCAAGCAAGGTTGGGTCACCTGCTTAATGTAGATTGTTAATGAGTCATATTGCAATCCTACTGCCACACTCTCCTTCATATAAGCCAGCTTCTCTGATGATTTGCTCACAAGAAGATTGAATAAGTACAGTGAGAAGACTTAACCCTATCATATACCTTTCCTGATGCTGAACCATGCAGTGTGCTCTTTTTTTTCTGTTCTTAGAAACCTTTATTGAATCAAAATATCAAGCATCAAAGGTCTGATCACTTGACATAACCTCTATATTAAACCCAGAGCAAACTCACTGCCATCAAGGCAATGCTGACCCATAGGGACCTTGTAGGAGAGGGTAGAACTTCCCTTGTGGGATTCTGAGACTGTTTCTAGAAACCCTGCTTTCCTCTTGTGGGGCAGCTGCTGAACTTGAACTGCACACCTTGTGGATTGCAGTTCAATGCCTAAACAGTCTGCCACCTGGGCTCCAAGCCTTCCTACAGGGCCATGAAATTTTGAAGATGATATTTCCACCTCTTTAACCCATCTTTGAAAAGCGCTCTGGTCAGGCAGTGGGTTGTGCATTGTATTGCTAACCACAAGGTCAACAGTTCAAGCACACCATCTTCTCTGTAGAACAAAGATGAGTCTCCCTGCTTCCCTATGGAATTGCAGTCTTGGAAAATCACAGGGGCCGTTCTCCTCTGCCCAGAGTGTTTCCTTGACTCAAAATCCACTCAGTGTCAGTGAGAGAATGAACTTATCCCTAGAGAGTCCTGTTTTCTTATTTGCACCACTTCAAATTGTGTGGCTTTGAAGTGTTCTTTTGATTTAGGGAACAAAAATAATTCCGAATAGGCAAGACTAGGGATTCGGGATAGGTGTTGAAAGTTTTCCATGTGAATTTTTATAAGACAGCTTTTCTACTCCCAGGGAATGAACGAGTTCATTGTCAGCATTGGGGGGATTGTTTTTTTCTAAACAATGCCGTTTTCAATTATCTTAAAAATTCTTGCTTACTTGTCCCTGGGATTGTTTTGTATCCTTTGAGAAAATCTATCAAGATAACCTCTTGGGGATCTCTCAAAACTGTTCCCCTAATCTCTGGGTTAAACTCTCTGCCTTGAATGTAATTTGCTCAAAAGATTTTCTGGGCAGCCGAGGTTTAGATTGGGCCTTTTTCTTGGAAGGCATCTTAACTAGACAAAAAACGAGTGTATTAGAGAGAGCTTATCTGTCGCAACTGACTGATTGCAGAGACATGATGAGGCAGGTTTTGTTTGGAATAAACATGCATGTGAGGAGTGGAACCCTAGTAGCAAGACCGTTTTAATTAGGCTAGGACTGCTTCAACAAAATATCCCAAATGGTGTGATGGATGTGTTCACACAATGCCACCTCACAATTCTGGAAGCCTGGCCCTGAATTCAGGTCTCTCCAAGGTCTCCCAGGGAGAGGCGCGTTCATGTCTTTCCTGTACTGCCAATTGCTGGCTAGCAGTCTGTGGCCTTCCTTGGTTTTCAGGGACGTCTTCATCTGGGTGACACTTGTGCCTTCTCCTTATAAGAATGTGTCTCTTCTTCATCTTGGCTTCCTGCTGGAAAAACCAATGACAGCTTTAAAGATCTCATTTCCAAATGGACTCTCTTTCATAGTCCATGTTTTTGTACTTCAATCCACCTTTGGGGGGCACAATTATACCCAAAACCCACAACAACATATTCTATACAAAGGGTAAAGCCCAGTAAGAATCATAAGTTCACAGAAAAGGACATCTTTGGAAAGAATGGATTTTTCTGTAATCTGAGACATGCTAGTGGCATGGTGGATGAAATATTGGGCTTCTAAGCAAGGTAAGTCTAAAAACATTGGTCTTGCTGTAGGAGAAAGGGAAGACGGTTTTGAGGCTGCCTGCTTCCATAAGAATGAACAATTCTACTCTGTACAAAAGGTTCACTGTGAGTTAAAATCAACTTGATGGCAGTGGATTCAACTTGGAGTCTGAATATCCCGGGGTCTCGATGCCACACAGGATTTTTCAAGGACAATAAGACATCTTTCAGAATCCTGGAATTATCACGTTAAGCATCTCAGTTAACTAGCTTGGAATTTTTTTCTTTCTTTTTTTCTTTTTTAACTAGCTTGGATTCTAATTAAAAAAAAAATTGTGCAAGGGCACCCAGAGGCATCTTGGAAAAAAGACTTGATTAAAAAAATGCATACAGAAAAAAAAGCCACCTGAAATTCTAGGGAGCACAATATTCCCCAGACACACAAGGAGTTACCAGGAGCCAGAATCCACCTTGTATCCAGGTGAGGTTACTTAAGTATCAGAAATAGCCTACAAATCCAATTCAAAAGTAAGATTCAAATAGGTGAGCCTTCCAAGATTCCCGGACACTATGTCTCTTGGAAAACACACCACTTCTTAGGCAGTTCCCTCTGTGATATTCAGCCCTTGAAAGGAAAGCAGGTCTCAGGAGAAACAAATATCTACGCTGCATCTTGCCTGGTTGCCCCTGTCTCTCTGAATAAACCTCAGGCTGCCTTCCGTTTCCTCGGAGACTCTTACTCTCTGTGTGTAGCTCCTCAGCACTGGCTTGCTAACCCAGAACTCACTCTTACATTTCATTTTATTTCTAATAAAATTTTATTTCTAACCCCAGACTGACTCTTACATTTTATTTTACTTCAAATAAAATTTTTATTTCCAATGTCATTGCAGTTTTGAGAATTTCCAAACCTCTTTCAAAAAGCACTCTAATTAGACCGAGACAAATGTGCTGCAGAGAAAACTTGTCTGAGCACTTGGTACCTCACAGATGACCAGAATCATGGCCTTCTGTGAGGGAGTTAGTTACTGGCGAGGTGTTGCCCTGATAATGAGCAGGTTTGAGTGGTGCTTCCGAGTTAAGACAGACTGGAAGGAAAGACCTACCTAACACCTTCTGAAAATCAGTCAAGGAGTAAAAGAAAGCCTTTGATGCACAGAAACCTGATCTTCCACCAATCATGGGAGTGAGCCGAGATGAGGCACTTTTTGTTTGGTCTTACCTTGTCTTTCTTTTCATGGAATCGCGCGTGGCTCATGAAACTGGGGCTCCCTGTTTGGTAGCTAACCAGAGCAATGAAAATGCAATGTAGAATCCACCTTGGATGATATGTATGTGTATATATATATATTTAAAGTCATGACAGGTTTTATGAGCATTCCTGAACATGAAGATGAGCTTCAATTGGTCTTCACCAAGTGGTGAGAGTGAATCTTCAGGCTGCAGCTACTAAAGTCAGTATCAAGATAGGGTTTATTTTTAAGTCTCACTTGCCTAAAACTTGCTAGAAAATATTTGAGCTAGTTTATAAATAACATAAGAAAAAGCGAAAAGGGTCTCAGTGTTACAGGAAGTGGCTATAGAATGCTACCAAAAATTCCAATGCAGAAAGCAGGGTATCCATCCCTTTGCGTGACATTGAAGGATGCCTAGGAAGTTCCTGGAGGAAAGACTGCTCTGTCAGCTGGGTGATGAGCCAGGAGCAGCTTGTGGACCTTGGAGAAGGAGAAGGATCCCAGCCCTGCCTGTGGAAGAACCCAGAAGCCTGAAGAGCTCAGAGGAGAACAGGGAGAATTTGAGAAGACTAATAACTTTCCAGAACGACTTGAGAATTGGATTCCAGTGAAAGCAGTGAGATGGGAGCCAGCAGAGAGAGGCGGGCTTTGCGCTGAAAGAACTCCCATCATGTGCTAAGTACTTTGAATTTCGTCTTTAATGAAATAGAAAATGATTGCCATATGTAGAACAAGTAGGCCATGAAAGGATCACTTATTTCTTACTTTGGAACCCTACTAATGCATGGGAGTCTAATGATGAAAAATTTTGGTTGTTTAGGGACTAAAAGAAGACAGTCATTTCAAATGGCCGAGACACTCTGAGGAGTCTTCACAGTAAGGCAAGCCACGAGATGAGTTGAACTGTAATAAAATAGCTGTGCAAATAGATGACAGCTGACTTTTTAATTAACTTAGATGTATGATCAAATAAGAAGATAAGCAGCATGGTAGGGAAACCACCATCTTCTTAAGGGGACTTTCAAGTGTCATTTCAGAGGGCTCCTGTAGTGAATAGCCATGACTGATAGCCTTCAGCAGTAAGGCAGAAGATTCTCTGAGTGTACGGAGGAAAGTAAGGTGTGGAAGGTAGCACATCATGGGGCCCGCACACGGTGAGCCCTGTGGCTTCCATGGACCATGGCAAAAGAAGAGGGAAGACTTCAGGCTCCCTCTGCTGTTATCACACCAGTGCACTGTAATAGTCCCCCAGGATGTTTTACTGGTTCTTGCCTCCACTCCCACTTCTTCTAGTCTAACGATCCTGTACTCTATCAGATTAATGCTCCCCAAGCACTCTTTTCATCATGACATTGCTGGGTCAAAAAGTTACAGCCTAGATTGTCTTCATCTAACAAATATTTATCATCTGGCAGTCTGGCTTGCGGGACTCAGCGAAGCAACTGTGAGCACGCCATTTCTATTTTCCTCACAAAGCTCAAGAGTAGAGAGGCTGGAGGCAGAGGAGCACAGGGTTATGTCCTCGGGCCCCTGCTATGGGTAGAAATGGTCTCACATCATGCGTGCATGTTTCCATTTGAGCAGGTTGTTCTCTTTTGTGGGACTCCAGCTTTCAGCTCTTCCAAGTGGGCATCACGACTATTGCTTCTTGTTGGATAGGAATGCATGATGAATGTATGCATGGAATCATCCACTAGCAAAGGTTCAGTCCCTAAGTCGTGGCTGTTGGGTCATCCATACTTCATTTGAGACACACTTGGCCTGAGTCTACCTTATCTTAGCAACTTAAAAAAAAAAACTCTTCTAAGCAAATCTCAATTCCACCCCAGGTAACTATTTCTTGCTCTCTGCATAATTTCTTTCAATTTTTAACCAACAGATATAAATAGAGAAGCTCACACCATCCCATATGATTTGGTTTGTTTCTCTCTTACACTGAACCTGTTATAGAGAAC
Source organism: Nesogale talazaci (assembly GCA_004026705.1). Lineage (NCBI taxonomy): Eukaryota > Metazoa > Chordata > Mammalia > Afrosoricida > Tenrecidae > Nesogale > Nesogale talazaci. Next base: position 17,900 of record PVJH01007566.1, on the reverse strand, counting down.
CCTGACCTTGTGCCACTTACAGTGATTTAAGTGGATTTCATTCCATCCCGATTTTATGGGCATGCAGTGCAGAAACCAAACATCACAAACTAAAATCAAGTTTCACTCACACTGAATATTTCCCACACCATTTCTTTGACCCTCATACCCACCTAAGACATTTTGGATATCCTGTCAACTTTTGGACAAAGATGCACAGATGTAAAAGGGGCTACCACCAGTCACACAATTCCAAACTCACTGCCATCGAGTAGATGCCACCTCATAGCAACACTATTGGACAGGGCCGAACTGCCCCTATGGATTTCCATGACTAATGGCTTATGAGAGTAGAAAGCCATGCCTTTTCCCCGTAGGGTGGAGGAGGGTGGCTTTGAACTGCTGCCTTGGTGGTTAGCAGCCCCCATCAGTAACCACTACTCCACCAATTAGGAAGTATTAAATCATGCTTTACACCCTAGACTCCCAAATCTAAACTTACTGTCTGCACCACTGATCCTTGGCCATGAAGAGCATAAGGGAAGTTGGCGACTGATTCCTTGGGGCAGAATAGAGACTGGCTCTTTTCAAACCATCCAACAACCTTGCAGATGTTGACTGAGGAGACGAACCTTCTGTCAAGGGCCACATTTCCCCTCTATTAAGTCTGCCTATCTTGCATTGCACTAATAAAGAGGGCAGCAGGTATTGCTTGCAAAGTCATTTCAAATAGCACCAGGCTGTTGTTTATTCAATATCTGGAAGCCATTTCCCACTTTTTAAGTAGCCAGGATTGCTTCTATGCAGGCAGATTCAGCATTACACCCACTGCTCATAAATGGCTTATTTAATAGGAGGCAAGACATGTTGTGACTTGGCTGCCTTCTATTCATTGGAGATAAGGTAAAAGTTCCTAGTAACGGAACATGAAAACAAACATGCTACAATCTTTTAACATATGTTACAAGTAAATAATTGGGGAACACACAATTTCCTTCTTTCCCTCATCTTTTATTATTTCCTTTGAACTAACGCATTCCTCCAGCTGCCAAGCATATGTCTGCTGGGTGATGGAGTCATTGGGAGGGGAGTTTTCTACCAGTTCTCTTGCCCAGTGCTTTAGAGGGGTAAGCTATGTATATCTTCAATTTACCCCGTGACTGCCTGTGTATTAAAAAGGAAAAGATTATTCCATGCTATAATCACGGATCCAATTCAAGTAATTCTGGTTGTTGCTCACCACAGCACAACATGCAATGTGCGTTTTCCAGATTGGCATAAATGTCCTCAGCTAAATACAGATCCTTTGCTGGTTGAAGGATCAGAATCATGTGATGTTAGAGGATTGGGTATTCAAGGAAGGCAGGATTGCATTTAAGATAGAAGCAAACATGTTAGACCTTGAAAGAGGAAACCAAGCTAATGGGCAAGTTCCAGCTTCAAAACCAACTAACTCATGACTTGCAGTCCTTCAGGATCTCCACGCCTGTTTCCCAAATGGGGGTGTTTATAGAGATTCGTGGGATAGACAATTTAAATTATGAAGATCAGTGTCTGACAGATGTAAGCAGTATAAATGTGTTTATTATGAAGATGATTATTGTGATTAGATTATTAAGGAAGTCCTTAAAACAGAATGCGATGTGCATGAATTACTATGATGGGAAGTGATACCACTGAGGAATATGGAAGTGTATAAGTTATCTTATTTATTTATAAGATTCTTGTGCATGTAATGAATTCAGCACCCTCTGTTGTCAGCTTTGTTTGGAAAAAATAAAACTATCTTGTTTGGTTGAAAATAGATAACCATAATTTGGAAATATTATGAATTTTATGAATAAAGATATTCTTTTTTTGACTTTTTAAAATAATTTAAAAATTTTAAAATCATTTTATTGGGGGTTCATACATCGTTTTTCACAATATATAAATAAACATACTGTGTCAAGCACCCTCACATGTCCACTTCTATTATTGTTCTCCAATCGTCCGCCTTTTCCCTTAAGCCCCTAGTATCTATTTTTCCATCCCTTCCCCTCTTCCCCTGGTCTCTCCTCCCCACCAACCCTCAATACTTTATACATTGTTATTGTTCTGTCATATCTTACACTGCCCGACTTCTCCCCGAGCCCACTTCTTTGATGCCCGTCCTTCAAAGAGGAGCTTATGTGTATATCCTTGCAGTTGGTTCCATCTCTCTACCCCACCTTCTCTCCACCCTTCCAGTATCTCCAATCTAACCATTAGTCCGAAGGGGCCATCTTGGTCCCCATATCTCCAGCTCCCCTCTATACTAGTGTACCTACTCCAGTCCATCTGGATTTATTAGTAGAGTTGGGACCATGATGGTTGGGGTGGGGGCGGGAGGGAGGAAGGCTTCAGGAACTAGAGGGAACTTGTGTGCATCATCACTGCCCAGCTCTACCTTGACGGATCTGTCTCCTCCCTGTGGCTCCCCTATAAAGGGGTGACCAATTACCCACCAGTGGGCCTTAGGTCTCCACCCTGCTCTCCTCCTCCTTTGTAATGATGTGATTCTTATTCTTTGGTGCTCGATATCTGCTGCCCTCGGCCCTTCTTGATCATGCATGCTGGTGTGTTTCCTCCATGTGGACTTTGCTGTTTCTACGCTGAATGATGACTGGATTATCTTCAAGTGTTTGAGACTCCAGGCATTCAATCATTTGTTACCTGGGTACCATCGTTTCTTCTACTCTGTTTGCCTCTGTATCCGTTCATCTTCAGCGATATCGGGAGTTAATTGGTCCATTGATTTTGAATTTTGTTCTTTGATACCTGATTGTTTCAGCACCTCATTTTCGCACAGGCAAGTGATCTTCTTTTATGGTGGGTTTTGTTGTTTCTGAGCTAGATGGCTGCTTGTTTATGCTCAAGACTTTAAGAACCCAGATGCTCTATCTTTTGATAGCTGGGCCCATCTGCTTTCTTTGCCACCCTTGCTCATGCTCCAGCATGTCCTCAATGGGTACCTTGGGGATGTGTGCACACAGTGATATATGTTTGTTTTGTTCCCCCCCCCCATTTGATGTCTATTGCCTAGACTGAATAAAGATATTCTTAAAAAATAATTGAACTGTTTTGTGGGTCTCTTTCTGGAAAGTATATCAAATATTCAAAGTAACATTATTTTTGAACCATCTGCAAAACTCTTCCAGGTCATTCTGCCTCTTTGGAGATAAGTTCCCAGATATTAAATGTGTTTACTTTTTATTGGTTTATCTTTTGTAAAGTTTTATTGAGACATACCACCACTTGTCTGCCAATTTGTCCTATTGGGATGGCAGAGGAATTAAAGTACTTGTACGTGAAGATAAAGGATTGTAGTCTTCAGTGTGAATCACAATGTGAGCAATACCAAAATCCTCACAGCTGGATCAGTCACAGCTGGATCAGTCACTATAGCATCATTGTAAATGGAGAGAAGTTTGAAGTTGTCAAGGATTTTGTCTCAATTGGAAACACAATCAATGTTCATTGGAGCAGCAGTTAAGAGATCAAAATACAGGCTGCAGTAGGTAAATCTACTGTACAAGTCCTCTTAAGAGAGTGACGATGGAGGATGTTTCTTTGAGGACTAAGGTACGTCTGACCCAAGTCATGGCATTCACCTCTGCATCATTTGTATGTGATGGTTGGGCATTGAATATGGAAGGCTTAAGAAGAATCGATGCTTTTGTATTGTGGTATTGGAGAAGAGTACCATGGACTGCTAAAGGGCAAACCAATTCATATAGTACCATATATTAAGAAGTAAAGCTAGCGTGCTCCTTAATGGCAAAGATGATAAGTCTTTGTTTTATGTACTTTGGCCACATTTTCAAAAGAGACCAATCTTTGAAGGGGGGCATCATGCGTGGTAAAGTGTAGGGACATAGGCAAAGAGGAAGGCCCTCAAGGAGATGGGCTGGCACAATGCTTGCAACAATGAACTCAGGCATCAGAACAATTGTGAGGGTGGCACAGGACCTTGCAGTGATTTTTCTATTGTGCATAAGGTCACTATGGGTCAAACCTAACTCAGTGGCACCTAAAAACAACAATGCCTTCAATATTGATCCTTATGTATTCCGTTGAATTTTTAATTACTTCCAGTTTTTAGAACCATATTTTATACATTGCAATTTATAATTATTAACTGCAGCTGTTCATTTCCATTATGAGTCATGCACCATCAGCAAATAAAGTTCCTGCAGGCTTCGTTCCTCCATGTCACTATTATTAACTCTACCTGAGAAGAAAGCTCTTCCTCTGGCATACTTTTGAGTACCTTTTGACCTGAATTACTCATCGTCTGGCACAATCTTCGACAACGTTCTGCTCCTTTGTATTAGTTTTTCAGTTTCTGACAATATTTGAAAGCCACCCATAGGCTTTTCAGTAGATAATTTCTCTGAAGTGGACAGCTCATTCTTTCTTCGTAGTCAGTTTTTAGTCTGGAGCTCTGCTGAAACCTGTACATTTGGACTGTCCCTGCCTGATGGTATTTGAAATCTCAGTGACTTACCTTCTAGCACCATAGCGGCACATTAGCATTAGCCAAATGTGTTGATGGAATAGCAATTGAAGTTTTCCAACAAGCTGATGAAGTACTGAAAGAAATCATTCCTTCGTGCCAGGAACATTGGAACACAGCTACTTGGCCAACTGGCTGGAAGAGATCCATATTTATACACATTCCAAATAAAGGTAAGCCAAGAGAATGCTCAAATTGAAGAACAATATTACTGATATCTCATCTTCATTTGGCATGTGTCTTTCCTCCTTGTGCTTCCAATTTACTCTTTTCATATCACAAAGATGACTAGCAAAGGAAACCCTGCAACCTACTTTATATCTCAAATGAAATTTTATCTATAGGTCTAAAGGTTTAGGATTCATAGCACATTTTCGGGGGGTGGGAGGCAATTAAATATCTAACACCAGCAGACAAATCTCCATTGAGGGTGGTGTGGAGCAAAGGCCCTAGAACTGAACTTCCATTGCAACCCAGGCCCTCTGGCAGTACATGAAGGGAATGTGGAAACAAGGAGTTCCCACGTGTTCCCTATGCCTCCCTAGGAGATGTTTGCTATAAGGTCATTATGATTATTGAAGCTGTGTTCTTCACATATTCCATACACGTGACAACTGGCTTTGCTGGCGGTGACATATCAACATCCCCCTGGCTCAAATACAACCAGTGGGGGCTGCCCAGGGAATATGGCCACTGGTTCCCCTGTTTCTCAAAGAAGCTGGATTCTGGTTCAGCCTGTGAAACAAGTCTTAACTCCTAGGAAATTAGTTTTACTCTGCTTCTATAAAACTACTGGGACATCTTAGGAAGGGAATGAAAATGTAAGCAATATGTGCAGCCTTTCTTACTATGATTATATGCCTTACTGTTGCCTCATAATGGACAGGCACAAATTAAGAGGGAAAGAATAGACCTAGAGGAATTGACGGCATCCACAAACAGTGCTTGTGCTTATATACTCCTGAGTTCCAAGTCCTGCCCACTTCCACAATTCTTCCTTTCCCTACTAGGGTGCTCCAGCCACAGCTTGACATCTTTTGATCCTTTGAACAATCAGCCTGATGAAGACAATCTGGAAATATGTCGGGTTTCAATTTGCTGTTGTTGGGTGCATCAAGTCAGTGCTGACTCATTGTAGAATTGACCCAATGGGTTTTCTTTTAAAATTAGATGCTCTTGAATTGGTTCTGACACATATGGACTCTGTGAGCAACAGAACCCTGCTTGCCCCTGTGTCCCTTCACAATTGTGCTGTTTGAGTCCAATGTGTCACTGTGTCAACACTTTTTAGTGAAGGTCTTCCTCTTTTGAACCCCCACTATACCAAGTCTGAGGGACTTTTCTGAAGACCTTGTTTCTTCTAATAACTTGTTCAATGTATTTGAGGTCATGTCATTTGACTTTGATGGAATTTTGGTATCATTGCTATAAAAACGCGTCAGTCTTTGCTGGATGAGTTTGAAACCACACACCTTTGAGTGAGCAGCCTTGCACTTAACAGTGGTTTCCCCAGTCTCTTCAGTGCCCTATTGAGTGATCTCATTTTTAAGTCCCAGGGGATGCACACTGGACGCTGACTGTGATTATTCTTACCATGTCTGCCTGTGGTGGAAGTATTAGATCCATCATATTGCCCCCTCTCCTTTTTTGAGAAGTGTTCCTTTCCAAGTGCAGACACGGTAAGTAGATCTAAAGGAACATGTGTGACAAAGCTCCCTATGTTCTCTGGTTTGTCAGCAGACTCTTCTTTACGGAGACCAAAATTGGAATGTAATGCCATTATCTTAATTGTCAAAAACTCACTGCCATTGAGTCAATGCTGACTCAGAGCAGTTCTGTAGGACAGAGTAGGACTGTCACCGAGTTGTTCTGGGACAGTAAGTGTTTAAGAGAGCAAAAGGTCCTCTATTTCTCCCCAGGAATGGCTGGTGGTTTTCAACTGCACACCTTTCAGATCACAGCCCAACATGTAACCACTAAACCATCAAGGCTTCATCTTAATGGTGCACACACACTTTGTGAGGTAAGAGCTGTACAGAACAACTCACCGGTTGTACATTGAACATTTGTTTCGTGTCATCGACTTTAATCCTCACAAGGTGACATCGCTAATCTAGTCTCTTGTCTCCTGTTTCCATTCCTCCTTCTTCCTTAATCCCTCAGAAGTGTGACCTAGAGTGCATTCTGACATTTTGACCTTAAGTGATGGGTTGTTCTAAGGTGTGAACAGCCTCCTGATGTTGTTGGTCTTAGATGCCACCAAGATAGTCCCGACGCAGACCAGTCTCTTTACAGCAGAGTGAAACACTGCAAGGTTCTATGCTGTCCTCTTCTTGCCTCTTAGGAGCCTTCTGGTGATCTTTCTTCCAAGACAGTTCTTGCCAATATTCCCTTTATAGATCTGTAGAGAGTTTTTTAAGTGGATTTTTTAAAACAAATATTCAAATAACATTGTCTGTCTTACAGGCCTGACTCCACTGACTGGCTAACTATTTGTAGTACAAAGATTGACTTGCTTCTGATACTGACTTGCTCTCATGGTTGATTTCACCATGGCCATTGGTGGCCAGGAGGAATCCTCAACTTTGCTGGCATTCTGCTGTTTGAGCTAAGTGATGTGCCTTGATTATATATGAGTTTTGGCCAGGTCCCTTTCCCTCTAGACTGTTTTTTCTCACCAGGTTGATGATCTTAGCAGAGATCGGCAGCATATTTCCCCAGGGAATTGTTTTTAAAAGTACAATTGCCAAGATCTGCTACAGTTATAATGGAACAAGATGACTCTGTGAGTTTATGAATTTGAGAAATGCTGACAATGGTGCCATCTTACCTCTTATCTCTCTTAAGGTTTTAGGCAATGGAGCAGTGCACAAGGGCAGGTGCATATATCTGCTTTTTAAGTAACAGCATGACATTGAAGACCAGAGTCTAGTCATGAAGGAAAAATGCAGCCTCCTCTGTTTCCACCAACTATGTGGCTTCTCAAGAAATGAAGTGAGGTGTGGGAGAGCCCTTCTCAGATTAGCCAATGGCCTCGTGGGATACAGAAAGGATAGGGATGTCGGAAAGGATAGCCAAACCAGGAGAGCCACAGCTGAAAGAAGTCAGGACTGCCTTTTATCAACTGACCTTCATGCCAATCTTAAGACTCAGCAAAAGGAGGTCAAGTCCAGCTGTGACCTTCAGGCCAATCTGAAGAGTCAGTCAACTTTCTTTCCCAGAGGTGTGATTAACAGAGGTGGGAGAGAAGACTAGACATGTTCTGCTCACACTGGGCTGTGTGGAAAGACAAGGCTCTATTAAAAAAGATAAGGGTCCAGAAAAATGATTAACTCTGTCCATTCCAACACTCCCTCCATGTTCTGGTCTATCAACTCCATCTCTCTCTGATGCTTCCTTGAAGAATTCTGTCATCTTGGATTTATACCGCATCCAAAGGAGAGTTTAGGCATCATCAAGGTACCCAAAATTCATTTCTTCTAAATGTTGTTTGAGGTTAGGATTAAGAGAATGTCTGAAGGGACAAGATCAGGGCTGTAGGGTGGGTGGCATAAGGTTTCCCAATAAATTCTCATAGGAAAGCCTTGCCACACTCGATGAATCAGCACCTGCATTGTAGTGATAGGAAAAGAAATCAGAGGGAAAACCTTCCTGTTACTTTTGTCTCTGATGTCATTTTCAATAGTTCTAAAATTTCTTCCTAATCACCCTCATAAGCATGCTGTGTCCTTTGGGAAAAAAGCACTATCAAGATGACCTTTGTGGGATACAAAAAAAGCAGTCACCACAACCTTTTGGACTGACCACTTCCACCTTGAAATCACCTGGCCCGGGAGATCTTGGGAACCATTGTTAAAATACTACTCCCTTTTGCTTTGAAGATACTGCAAGGAGAATAAGAAAAAAAAAACATTTTATTGATAATTTGTCTGTAGCTACCCACTGGCCACAGGCTTTGGCCCAGGCTTTGGCTTACCCACTTTATGTCCAAACTCCCTTGATGGCCCTAGCAATATTAGCATATGCCTAATCAGTTAATAAGCATCTCTTCCTTTGTCACATACTTCTTACTGTGTATGCATTCCTGTCACGTTGGCTCCAATTCATAATAACCCTCATCATCCAGTATCTGAGACTGAAATCTTTGTGCAAACTGATGGACATGCCTTTCTCTCATAGCACTGCTGGTGGGTTCAAGCCTTTCAGTTAGTAGTTGAGCATTTAAACACTGTGGAAATTGGACTCCGTATCTTTCACTTAACCTTCTTAAAGTGAGGTCATTCCCTTCCCGTCCTCATGTGTTAACTCTTCGGCATCCCTCAAGAGAAGGCTGAATCCTCCCCAGATAACCCCCCATGCTAACCTATGGATTGCTGTCTCCTTCAGCTTCTGAGCCCTCCCTGCCACACAGAGCCCTGACTTCTCCATGCCTATCCCAGGTTCCTTCAGGACCTGGACATTTAACTTGATTCTGTTCCATCCTTCACAGAGATCAGTCACCATATGTTATCTGTCTGCCTGTTAAATGTACTTTCAAGTCTTATCACTTTGTCTCACAGCCCCCTGGGTAGTAGAATGATTAGGATATCTTAAATAAATGGTAACTGGTTTCTTGGCTGGTATTTGAAAAGATGGAGATTTGACTGAAAAACATCTCTGAATAAAAGTTTGGTGGCCCACTTTTACAAGTGTCATCACTGGAAAGTCTACCGAGCAGAGTTCTACTCTATCTTTTTTTTTGGGGGGGGGGGAGCATCACTGCCCTCTGGTGGGAGTAGAAGGTCCAGCGCTGGTCCTGGAGAGCTGCTGCTGGATTTGAACCGCCAACCCAGTGGGCAGCAGTCCTGCGCACAACCACTACACCACCAGGGCTCAGCCTGAGTTCTACTCTTACATGCATGGATGGCCAGGAGTTGCCATCAACTCCACAGCAACCAATAGTAACTTTGTGTGGTAGCTATATAATCATTTGTCAATTTGAAAAGATTAAAAATGTAGGGGTGGAGCCTCACCTGTCAATCAGGTCACAGTCAGTGAGGCCTCTGGGTGGTCATTGCCTTCTCATGAGGATTCTGGGGATTACTGTATTCCTCCATGGAGGCGGGAGGCACACACTCTCTCTGTTGCTCCCTGTTCCTCTCGACTGACAAGGCACGTGGCACTACACTGAGAGTCCTCATACCCTGGGAGCTGGAGAAGACTCTTGGAGACCCCTGCCAGGGCTGAGATGCCTACACCACCACTGAATTCCAAAGAGGACTTTATGGATCGGTATTGGACATATGGGTTAATATTGGACTTATGGACTTTATCTTCACAGGGCTGGGGTGGTTTCTCAATATTCCATTGCTCTGATATACAAAGTTCTTTTTTAATATACATGAATGTCTATAAATTTGTTTCTCTAGTCAACCCAGTCTAACGCACTTTGTAACTAGTCTCTTAAATCAAGTGTCCACCTTCTGCTACCCAGATTCCATTTTTCAAACAGGATAGCATTCTTCATGACAATGAGAACTTCTATGCCTTTGCCTGAAAAGCAACAGGAGCAACAGCGACAACAGCAACAACTTAGTATTTCTTTGTTTTCATTACAATAGTTTAAAATTTTCATTTTTAAAGTCATGCAGATGTGTCTTCCTAGGAAACCACATTCATCAGTTTGATAGTTAAAGTAGAAGAATGCCATGACATCGTTCAAGGGGCCAATGGTCAGCCATTTGGCCTCATTCTCTGGCCTTTTCCCTCTAATCAGTTTCTCAGACAGCCCTGGAGATTCTCCAGGACAGGCCACTGAGGAGTGTTTGAGAAAGCACTTCTTCCCAGGGGGTGATGGACCTTTGCTGGACAGGTCAGTGTGCTTTTCTACATGCCTGACTTGTAAGGAAGGCTTTGCGTGCAGAGAAGGATACTCTAGGAAACAGCAATAGCACTAGCATTCAGCTTCATCATTCTGCCGAATGTTGTGGGCTGGTTTCTCTGTACCTGCCTTATAAGTCACAGTCGCCAAGTTTAAATGTATTTTTACTATACAATGGACAGTGTTGACTTTAACAGTTAGTGCCAAGCCATATATGTTTGTAAACCTAACTTGGACCCTAAGTTACAACAGACAGTGAAGCTGGAAACCTAATTGATCCATCTGATAATCCCTGATCACATTTCAAGTTAAGCCATTCCATTTAACTTAAGAATCCCAAATCATTATTTTTAACCATTTTAATGGCATCTAATTCACATATCATACAATTGAATAGTTCACTCACATCCAGAAGTATATAATCATCACCTTAATCAATCAGTTTTAAAACATTTTCTTCTTTCTTGTACTCATAGCTTTTTTTTGTCCCCATTTCCCCCAACTCCCCTGCTGTACCTCCAAGGATCTATTCATCTAGTTGCATCCTTACAATGGTTCTGATGCCCAAGTCCTTTGTTGCAATCCTTGTATCAACCCATTTCCTTGAAGGCCTTCCTCTCCTTTGCTACCCCTTGACTTTACCAAGCATGCTTTCCTGCTCTGGAGATAGTGTCTCCTGATAACAAGTCCTAAGAATACAAGATGAAGGCTGGGCAGCTTTGCCTCCAAGGAGCACTCTGGTCATACTTCTTGCAAGACAGATCAATTTGTCCCCTTATCAGCTCATTGTTCTTTCAGTAGGCATCACACGCAATTCAAGTGCATGGATTCTTTTTTGTTCCTCCTTAGTCAATGTTCAACTTGCACATGTGTATGAGGCGATGAAAAATGCCACGGCTTCGGTTAGGTGTATAGGAAGACTAGGTGAATAGGATGCTATATGTTAACGTAGCTGCACCTGCACTACTTCATTTTGTTTATGGAGGGAAGCAGAATGAACAGGTTGTCATTGATCTTATATAGTCTTTGGAACTTTGGAACCTTCCCTATAGTTTGAGTGTGAACATGTGCAGTACTGTCATGTCAGGGATCTGTTTACAGAGCCTTGGGTTTTGGTCACTGTTTTTTATGCTTGTGGACCGTCTCCCCACATTGTTACTTTGGTTGCTTTACTCCCCCACCCCCCCCCACCCATCCTTCTTCTTTGTTTGAATATAGCCCTTTCCATGAGGACTCTAACTGGATTGCACTTATCCAATTTTCCAGAACTGTTGTGGAATTCTGATATAGTAGGACAATATTACTAACACAAAATTGTAGGAAAAAGTCTGTTTAACAAAATATAGTGAGGCCATACATGTTAAATATTAAGCACATCAGTTTCCTGGTTGTTTTTAGTTACTGTTGAGTCAGCTAGGACTCAGGTGATCTTCTGCATAGGAGAACAAAATGTTGTTCAGTGCTGCACTGTTTTCACTGACATTTTGAGGGAAAGATTGAAGACATGGGTGCTATATCAAAGTGTGGTGAGGAAGTCTGGCTATTGGAAAACATAGAACCTGGGTCTTATTGGCTTGTCTCAAAACAGGCAGCCATCAGTAATCAGCAAAATCTACCCAGAAGAACACCAGCCTGTGTGATCCAAAGATTGTGAAGAATAAAGTCCAAACTCAGGGGAGCCAATGGCAGCAGAGTCCAAATTCTAAATGTCTGGTTAGTAGCATGCTATGGATAACAGTTGAAGCTCAAAGTCCATTTGCAGTGTCCCTGCAAATCCCCACCAATCATAATCCAAGAATGTGAATAGTCTTCATCCCAGACAGTGGACATTGTGAAGAGGGTTTCAGCAGCTGTAGTTAGGCCGGTTTATGACAGTTTTTAATTAGATCTCCCTTTTGAACCATTGTGAAGTTATTCTGAATTTGAAATATTTTCTGCTTTCTTTTCAATTCAGATGTTCCTCTGCTTTACGGGGTCATTGTTAAGGGGTCCTTTTTGTTTTTCTTTGCCCTTGATGTGTGTTTTCCTGAATAGGGAAGTAAGTGTGGGTGGATCTATGGAGAGAACCAGACCGGGAGGTATGGGGGCAAATGAAGAGTCAACAGCAGAGGGTGCAAGAGGAAGAAAATGTTCCAAAGTTGACAGTGGTGATGACTGCACAACCCTTCTTAGTGTGGTTGAACTGTTGGACTGTATGTTGCTAATCGTAGCTCAAAAAACTATTGAAAAGCATAAATTTAAAACCAAATATTCTTATAGGAGTTAGATATAAGAGTTTTATAAAAATAATAAATTATGTACTCCATTGAATTGCCATGTAATGAGAATCTTTTATTAATGCTTATGGAGGAATAAGCTTCCCAGGAAATAATTTTTTAAAAGCTAAGAAAAAAAAGAGTTACTGTCTCAGAAATCCTGTGCAGGACCATTGTGAGTCCGAAGTGACTTGCTGGCAGTGGTTTATATTAATAAAGCATTTAAGTGCCCAAATAATCCACGGTATACAATGAAGGTTGTTTATTTACATTTGAGGCGATATTTTTCCTATTCTTGATAAAGAATTTAATTAAATTCCTTAAATAAAAGTCAAGCCTTGAAGTAGTGTTTTATTACATTTGAATTATGAAGTCAAAAAACCAAACTCAGCACCACTGAGACAATTATGTCTCGTGGCCATGCCTCTAGGACAGGATAAGACTTCCCCTGGAGGACGCTGAGACTGCACTTCTGAATGACAGCTGGAAGCCCCATCTTTTCCCCACAGACCTGCTGCTGGTTTCAGATTGCTGGACCTTTCAGTTCGCAGGCCAACCACAACCACTCTACTACCAGGGCTCCCCCCTTAAAGAAAGAGAACAATAAAATACAACCAATTCAAATTTAATGAAGACACAAACCCAAGTTTATACTTCTTTCTTCTTAAATTTTTTAGAAGTCGAGCTGAATCTACCAGGGCGGGGGCAGGGGATTGCTATTTTTGAGTCCAATGTAATAATAGCTATTGTGTCATCCCGTCCCACTGAGAGTTTCCTGTTGTTTTCACCAACTATGATGTTTTCTCCTAGCAGTTGATCTTTCCTGCTAAGGTGCCCAAAATAAGTGAGTTGAATTTGCAGCCTCTATGGTCCTAAGTGAGGAATATTCTGGTTTTATTTTTTCCAAGGCTGTCTGAAGACCTTTATACTAACTAGCCGGGCTTAAAAACAAACAAACAAAAACAACCTCCTTTCAACATGAGATTTTCTACTTTTCTCACCTGAGATAAGAGGTCCTGGGAATAGCGCTCTGTGTGTTCAGATGTCTGAAGTGCTCTTTCCCGGAGAAAGACCTCTGGTTCCAGGGTGTGGATGGAGAGCTGATGGAATTACCTCCACAGAGGCAACTAACTGTTCCTTTGGGGAACCCACTTCCCAGGGGTTTTTCTTCTATCCTGAGAAATGATGGGAGATGCTTGTATTTCTTCCCTCTCTCTTATATTGTTTATTAATTGGGATCAAATACAGATGTCAATCATTGCTACCACAGTCTGTTTCCAACCATTCTTTTCCTCCATGGGCCTCCTTTTCTATATCATCTCCCATTTAACCCCCTCTTCATGGTCTCCTCACCCGATTTCTGAGTCTCTTCCTAAGCCTAGCAATGTCTCTCTTTGGGGGTTTTATATTTAAATATTTTTCCCAATGTGCTTCTTGGACACTTCTTCCATCTGGTTTCCCAAGGACTACGTCCCTGTAATTCACTTTCTATACAGCTAGGTTCAATCCAGGCTTCACAACTGTTTGTAGAGGACATTCTGGCCTCACATGCCCTGTACTTTCAGCAAATCTTACTTTCACACTTGGAAATTTGATGTAGCTGTATTCATAAATTTTGCTCTCATCACCGATTTGCATTAAATCATGCTTATGGTAAAGTTACTGTGATGCAGCATGGTAGGGTAGGTAGCCCATAGGAGATTTTTGTAATGACTCTGGAAAATTAATAAAGATGTATGTATATATTTTCTCCCTTTTTTTGCATCTGGCTTGGGATTTGAATCATCTGGCTGTACTTTATCAGATTAGGTCATGCCCAAGAAGAAAACCATCTCCACCTCTAAAAGCATACCTCAAGGGCTTTGTTTGTGGGAAAGAAACATTTGTGAAATGAAATACATTTGTAATTTTTAACCAACAACTGCATTAAAGTTGGGTAATTAGAGGAATCAGCAGGAAAAATCATGCATCATGCAATTCAATCTCCCCTATGAGTCTGAGCAGTTGGAAAGGAATCAAGCAGCTTGATTAACGGAATAAAATGGATCCATGAGGGCTATCAGTGTTATCAGTGATTTACACTTAAAGTAGCAAAATCTTACAGCTGACATTAAGAATCAGTTAGCAACAACAAAAAGTTACACTTCTTCTCGGGCAGTGCTTTTCTCTAGGACTAGATTCGTGTCCCTGGAAAACTCTCATTTTCCATTTCACTACATGAGTCATTGCCGCCTTCTCTTCTTATTCCCTCTCCTCTCTCCTCCTATCCCTGTTCTCCATTTGCTGTTGGTCTTCCCCGAATACCCTTTCTCTTACTGCCTCTTCTCACTTTCAGGAATAGAATATAATTCCATGCACTTCTAGGACAAATGCGGTTGTTTACAGGACATTTTGCATTCTGATTCTTGTTTTGTTATGTTTTTCACCTAACAGCTTTCCACGGAGGCTTAGACTGGTCCCTTTCTTTATGACTCACAATGTATGCAACATTCTTTGAGTATTGTCTAACCAAGACATTTTAATAATAGTGAGTTTTTTTTAATGATAATGATATCTGAGAGTGATTCATAGCTGCACACACTGTGCCCTTTTTTGTTTGAAAGACACAACAGATTCACTGTTTTAAAAGTCTTAAAGTCTCCTCCCATGTTGTCGGGAGAAACCAGCTCTGAGAGAAGGACATCATGGTTTGCAAAGCAGAGGGGCAGCAAAGGAGGGAAGGGTCCTTAGAGAGATGCACTGATATCATGGCTGCACTAATGGTCTGAAGAACAGGAACAGCTGCGAAGATGGCCAAGACTTGGCAGTGCTCTGTCCTGTGGTGCATTAGGCTGCTATTGTTCAGAACTGACTCAATGTCACCTAACAACGAAAACAGCCACACAAATACACCTGAAGACATCTCTTAGTTGCTTGTAAATAGAATAAGGAGTTCAAATGCAACACCAAAAAGTGGGAGAGACTGAATATGCTGTTGGGAAGTATGGATATGCAAATAAATTCAATCATGTCATCACTCAAAACAGATCACCAGGCCTTAGCACTCACCCTAAAAAGAACAAGCAAGCAAGCAAACAAAACCAAGCAGAAGTGATTACGTTCTCTGTCCACAAAACAATTGGGGGAGGGAGGGAATGAAATTCAAAATGAAATAAGTACAACAAGTAAGCAAAAAGGCATAGCTGGTTTTTTTAGCATGTGTGATAGTTAGGTTTTATGTCAACTTGGTTGGGCCAGGATACTCAGTTGATTGGCAGCTGAGGCCTATCCCATGATGTGATCTGTCATAATGTAATCAACTCCATGATGGAATCTCCTGTGAGCATTGAAGCATTTGTGAGAAGATTGGGTGAAGGGCTAGCCCCACCGCAGGGATCAGGTCACAGCAGTGAAACAATTGGAGGAAAGTTTTACTGTGGGTGTGGCCTACTTCTATGTAAGTGATACTCTGGAATTTAACTCATTTCTTGCTGCTCCAGAACCTGCCTCTGATTTATCAGTTTATTGATACCCAAAACTTGTAGGGAGCCTGCCATAGGTAACATCTGATCTATGGATTTGAAACAGACTGCACACTACAGCTTTTACAAATCTGTGAGCCACTTACCCTATATAAAATTATTTATTTATTTACTGTTGTTCTTTGGGGGGCATCACGGCCTTCTGGTGGTCATAGGAGCTACCCAGCCTTGCTCCCGGAGAGCTGCTGTTGGATTTGAACCCCCAAGCCAATGGGCCACAGTCCCGCACTCGACCACTATGTCACCGGGACTCAGCCAAAATTATGTTTTTATATCACTGGATAGCCCAGTATAACTTTTCATGCTTCCTGTGTTCAACATTACATATAGAGAAGGGTGGTAGTCAGAAAATGAAATAAAGAGATAATGTCTGAGGTATAGTTTGAGACCAAAAAAGGGCAAAGGAATATGAGAAAAGGATTTAAAATCTTCATGGGAAAATTACATTATTTTCATTTTCTTTTTCTACCAAATATTTGAAGACCCCTTGTATTTTCTGTGATGATGCTGCAATTTAATAGGTAAAATAAGGGGTATTGTTAGATATTGTTGAGTCTGAACCAATTCATAGCAACTCTACTTACAAAATATATTTGTTTTGAAATACATTACACGTGCTAAGGTTGTCCTTGTTCTTAGGTTTCCCCGAGTCACAATGACTCACAATGACCCAATGTACAACAGAACAAAGCATTACCTGGATCTGTGCCACCCTCATGACCATTCTTATGTCTGTGCCCATTGACCCAGCAACTGCGCCAACTCATCTTGTCCAAAGTCTTCCTCTGTTTTGCTTCCATGCTGCTTTTCCAAACATAATGCCCTCCTAGGGACTGTTCTCTCCTAAGAATGTCCAAAGTTCATGAGATAGAGTCTTTCCATCCTTATCTCTAAGGGACATTCTAGCTAATTTCTTGCAAGACATAGTTGCTTGTTCTTTTGACTATCTATGGCATCTTCAAAATTATTTGCCTGCACAATAAGTAAAATGGATAGATTTTTCTTTGGTCTTCCTTATTCAATGTCCAACTTGCACTCTCTTATGAGGCAATGGAAAATAGCATGACTTGAGTTAGGGACAGCTTAGTCCTCAAAGTAATATCCTTGCTTTTCAATATTCTAAAGAATATTGTGCAGTAGATTGTGCAGCAGATTTACCTAAGATAATATGCCTTTTGTTCCTTGACTGCTACTTCCATGAGCAATGATTGTGAATACAAGAAAGATTAAAAAACTCTTGACAAATTCAGTATCTTTAACATGATGTTACTTACGGATTCAGTTGGGAGGATTTTGGTTTCTTTACATTGAATTGGAGTCCACACGGAAGGCTGTAACCCATAGTCTTCATCAACAATTGTTTCATGTCTTTCTCACTTTGAGCAAGCAAGAGAATGTCATCTGTACATCACAGGTTAATAAGTTTTCCTTCAATCTTGATGCCACATTCTTCTTCATATAATCCAGCTTCTTTGATAATTTGTTGAGTGTGTTAGTCTGGGTAGACTAGAGAAACAAATTCATAGACATTCATATGTATATGAGAAAGAGGTTTATATACAAGAGCAACTGAATATTGAGAAAATGATGCTGAGTGCAGGATGATCACAATCCAGTGGGTACAAAATTTTTGGATCCAGGGTGTGTTGTAATCATCTCAGTGCTGACAGAGGTCTCCATGTGGCTTCTCCAGCTTCCAGGGCTGCATCAGGGTAAATCCATGTGCATTCTTTTTTTTTGGGGGGGGG
>PVJH01007565.1:0-91962 GCA_004026705.1 Nesogale talazaci | reverse complement strand
TTTGCACAGACTTTCTACTCCTGTGAAGAGGGGTTTCCTCTTTTCCACAGCCTCTCTACCAAGACCAGGAACTGATCTCTTCCGACAGCATATCAACAGTGCATAAGATGAAGTCTTGCCTTCCTTGCCTCTAAGGAGCTTCCTTGATAAACTGTTTTCAAAATGATTTGTTTCTTCTCTGGGCAGTTTGTGGTACTTTCAATATTCGTTGCTAGCACCACTCTTCAAATGCACCCATTCCTTTTCAGTCTTCCTTATTCAATACTCAACTTTAACATGCTTATGAAGCAATTAAAAATACAGTGATTGGGGTCAGACATACCTTAATCCTTAAAGCAGCGTCCTTGCTTTTCAACGCTTTAAAGAAATCTTGTAGATTTATCTAATGTGAGGCATCTTTTGACCTCTTGACTGCTGCTCCCATGAGCATTGCAGGAACCAAGAAAGATCTTTGACAATTTTGATCTTTTCTGTTTTCCCTGATGTTACGTATTGGACTGGTTGTGAGGATTTGGGTCTTCTGTACAGTAAGTTGTAATCCATACTGAAGGCTGTAATCCTTGGTGTTCGTTAGCAAGTGTGTCAAGGCCTGCTCATCTTCAACAAGCAAGGTTATGTCACCTACATGTCACAGGTTAATAATTGAATCTCCAATCTTGATATCACATTCTTCTTTATATAAGTCACCTGTCTGATAATTGCTCAGCATAAAGATTAAATATGTATGGGGAGATAATACAACTCTGTTACACACCTTTTCTGATCATAAACCATGCAGTATCTGTTCTGTTCACACACTTGCCTCTTCATCCACTTACAAGTGCCCCCCAAAGCACAATGAAGTGTTCTGAAATTCTCAGTATTCTCACCATTTTGCCTAGTTTCTTATGATCCACACAGTTGAATGCCTTTCAATTGTCAATATAACACAGGTAAACATTCTTTCTGTTATTCTCTGCTTTCAGCCATGATTATCTGATATCAGCAATTATATCTCTTGTTCATGTCCTCTTCTGAATTAAGCCTGAACCTCTGGCAGCTTCCTGTCAATGTACTATTGCAACCTTTCTTGGATGATCTTTAGCAAAATTTTACTTGCATAAGACATTACTCTATAATTTGGGCATTTTTTGGATCACCTATCTTTAGAATGGGGACAAATATGGATCTCCTTCAGTCATTTGGCCAAGTAGTCTTCCAAATCTCCCAAAGTCCCTGGCATAGGGTGAATGAAGCTTTATCCAGTGGTTTATCAATCTGTTGAAACATCTTCAATAAACAACCTTCAATTTCTGGAGTCTTGGCCAATACTTACAATTTCAAGCTTATACCTTTCTAGGACTGGGAGTGTGGCACAGACTTCCAGTGGAAGCCCTCTCCCTATGGGACAATTTTAACAGAATCCTGCATAACAGAAACCAAAGACCTCAAACTTACTGCCATTGAGTTCATTCCAATTCACAGAGAACTTCTAAGACAGAGTAGAACTGCTTCATAGAGTTTCCACAGCTGTGCACTATCGTGGAAGCAGACTGCTTCATCTTTCTCCCAGAAAGCAGCTGGATGTAACCATTCAGTTAGCAACCCAGTTTGTAACCCTCTATGCCACTAGGGCACCTTGGTAAAATTGACTTATGTGAAAAAAAAAAAAGGCAGCAGGACCAAGACAACAATGCCCTGAGAAAATACACACCAGTGGAGGAAAACAGCTGGAAAATGGGAGGGTCTCATATCTCTTCTCAAATATTACTACCTCTAGTCTTGTCTTCCACACTGGCAGTGCACTGTCCAAGGGTGATCCTTAGTCTTCCATGAGGGTCTCTCCACTTCTTCGAGGTCAGGGGCTTATCACTTTTTAAAGGGACATTATACTTTTTATTATTTATTTATTTAACCATTTTATTGGGGAGTTGTACAACTCTTATCGCAATCCATCCATCCATCCATTGTGTCAAACACATTTGTAATTTGTTGTCATCATCATTTTAAAAACATTTTCTTTCTACGTGAGTCCTTGGTATCAGTTCCTCATTTTCCCCTCCCCCATCCCAGCTCCCACACAAATCATTGATAATTTATAAATTATTAATATTTTGTTAAGTCTCCCTTCACCCTCTTTGCTGTCTCCCAGGGAGTAGGTTATATGTAAATCCTTGTAATAGTTTCCCTGTTTCTACCCCACCTTTCCTCAACCCTCCCGGTATAACCATTCTCACCACTGGTCCTGAGGGGTTCATCTGTCGTGGATTCCCTGTGTTTCCAGTTCCTATCTATACCAGTGTGCATTCTCTGGTCTACTCAGGTTTGTAAAATAGAATTGGGATCATGATGGTGGGGTGAGGAAGCATTGAAGAACTAGAGGAAAATTGTACGTTTCATCATTGCTACACTACAACCTGACTGGCAACGCCTCCTCCCCTAGATCCAGTTGCCCACAAATGGACTTTGGGTCTCCACTCCACACTTGTCCTCATTCACAATGATATGATTTTTTTATTATGTTCTTTGATGCCTGATACCTGATTCCCTCAATACCTTGTGATCATACAGGTTCATATGCTTCTTCCATGTGGGCTTTGTTGCTTCTGAGCTAGATGGCTGCTTGTTTACCTTCAAGCCTTTAAGACTCCAGACACTATATCTTTTGATAGCTGAGCACCATCAGTTTTCTTCAACACATTTATTTATGCACATGCTTTGTCTTCAATGATTTTCAGGAAGGTGCATACCATGAAATGCCAGTTTAATAGAACAAAG
Source organism: Nesogale talazaci (assembly GCA_004026705.1). Classification (NCBI taxonomy): domain Eukaryota; kingdom Metazoa; phylum Chordata; class Mammalia; order Afrosoricida; family Tenrecidae; genus Nesogale; species Nesogale talazaci. The sequence goes on along the minus strand of PVJH01007565.1, from coordinate 89,205 downwards.
TTTTCTTGCATTGATGGAAGCAGATAATCATTATTATTATCATCATCATCATCCCTTATAGAGAAGACAACCATTTTCCACTGGGCCAACTTATAAGTTTACTTTGATATTGGAATTTGCCGATGGCATCTTATTTGTCTGATCATTTCATAGACTTTCCAAGGCTTTGTACCCTTGGAAAGTTGAGAAGAGGTGGCCCTTACACAGTGAGCCAGTCAAGGAACAGAGCAGCAAGGCCAGTAATAGAAATAACCTATGTGAAGTTCTCAATGCCAGAAAGATTGTGGTCAGTATAGCAAGGACCAGCAAGGGAAACAGGGTCACAGAAGAAGACAGGGAGAGAGTGAGGTTTTGTTTCAACTTGGCTGGGCCAGGATTCTGGTTTGGTAATTAAAATCTGAAGTTTTGCATGATATGATCTAACACAACAGAACCACCTCCTTAACAGAATCTACTACGAGGATTCAATCATTTGTATGAAGATTCTGGTGGGGTGCAACACTCTTACTCAGAAAAAAAGCCCTGTGCAACTAACTAAAAGGAAATTCCTTTGGGGATATGACTTGTTCACAATAGAAGTAGACATAGTGGGAAAACTTGCTGGCTTTCTTTCTGGGTCCAGATCCTACATCTGGCTCATCAACCTCTGGTTCTTTGAACTTAAGTCAACATCCTGCCATATTACTTGCCAATCTTTGAAGTCCTCTCTACCCTTTCATTCTTGGATTGAGTCATTCACTGTTATAGCCATACACCTCGCTAGGTCTGCCATCCTTGGATTCACTGTTATAGCTACACACCTGGCCTGCTGACTTTAGATTCAGTCACCCCTGCAGCCATCAGCCTACCATCTTTCTGACATTTCTGAATTTGGTTTGAGGCCCTCTAGCTATTCAAGGCAGGTGAAACTTTTAGTTTAACATCTGGTCCATGGACTTGGAACCTCCCTGGATTAGGTGTTGTCTGCTTCTACAACTTTATGATCCCTTTTTTATTAAAAATATATAAATATTTCTTGATACACTTATATACACTTCTCTGGTTTTGCTTCACTACAGAACTCTGTCTAAAACAAGGGCCTTCAAAATCATGGTCACAGTTTTGTACTTTAAGTGCAGTGAGAAGTCGTTCAAGCATTTTTTAGCAAAGAAGAGACATGTTGATATTTATATATATTTTTTAATTCCTTCGCTAAGTGTGGAAAATGAATTGCATGAGGATAAAACACCGTTGCTGAAGTCCTGGAGAGAGCTGATAAATAGAGCCCAGTGAGGCTTAAGTTCGAGTTCTTGACTCAAACCACAAAGATCTTTTAAAAAACCACTACTTTTGATTTATAATCTAAAAAACTATGTGTCATTTTATTAAGAAAAAGTATATATGTATTTTTTTTCTAATGCCATCTCAACTAAAATGGCTCCGTGATTGAAAGTCACTTCAGGGCAGTGTCGTGTCTAGATGGCATTCTTAACTATGTTTTTGTACTTTCCAAGTCTTCCAAGAACAGAAGTTAAGAAGAATGGTCTTAATTGGGGAATAAAAATATATAGGTCATTTGCATTCACTCTCTTACCCAGTCTCAATTTCATTACATAGCAGCAGCGACAAATGTCAGTGGCAGGAAGTACACAACAAAAAGAATTAACCACACATTTTTTTTAACCCAAACTTACACATACATTGTCACACATACATACAGTTGGTTTGCAGTCGGGTGAGAGGAGGTAGCCACTCTTCTCATATTTTTAACCAATAGAAGCTCCCGTCGTTCATGAAAACAACAGGCTTTCTTTTGTCAGTTGACCTTTGGTGACAGAGGGTTTTGTGGGCAGAGGGTGAAGGAGAGAGAAGGCTTGGGCTTTGCATCGTTTGTCATTCTAATTGTTGCACGCTGAATCAGTCTTATGTTACAGACACATTAATTTGATTAAGATACAATCCATGGGTCATTCAGGCATATAAAATACTCTTGCTTAATTGCAAAATTAACAATGGAACAGGCTAAATCATTACCAAACTGAAGGCTATTCTGGGATTCATGGATTTTTTTTTCTCTCCCGCTCAATTCATTTTTCTCATTGAGAAGCTGCTTTTGACACTTGGCTAAAAGAAAGATCTGAGACGGGGCAACAGTATTTGCACAACGGCATTCAGAGACTTTCAAGCCACTAGTGAAGAAAACACCCTGTCACCTAAACAGGACATGCAGGAAATGCCGGCAAACATCTCACAGAGAGGTTCCAACCCATCTGTAAGCAGAGCATGATTCAGTGTGCTGGAGAAAGTTAGCAGTAGCCTCAAGAAGACCGCTCTAAAATATCACGTCTGAGGCTTGAGTTTTCATCCTTATTACATTACTCTTTGCCTACCGCCTTGCTTCTTTTTAGGAATAAACTACTTTTCAGACCCTGGACTACTTCTAGTCATGTCTACTGACTGCCTTCTGGATTTGGGGCGATGTGTTTAGAGATGGAAAGACTCCCATACACTCAAAGAGCCTTAATCCTGGATTTAAGCAAGCTCCCTCTACTTGGTTATTGGGCTGTCTTCCTTCTGGTTGTCAAAAACATCTGCTACTCCTGAGTGTCCATTTGCTGAGGTATGTGGTGCTCCGTGAAGGTCTTTCAAACACCAAACCAAGCTCACTGCCATCAAGCCAACTTCGATTCACTGAGACCGGCATAGGGGAGACTAGAAGTATTCTTTAGGGTTTGCAAGACTGTAAAATTTTATGGGAACAGACTGCCTTATCCTCCCACAGAGAGCTAATGGTTTTGAACTGTCAACCTGGCAGTCAGCTGTTTAACCCTTAGCTCACTGTGCCACCAGGGCTCCTAATAGACACATAGTAGAGGACATTAATCAGGGGCAATGCCCAGAGCAGATATGATTTGACTTGGCCTTCAACTGAAGGAAATCGAGTGGCATTTAAAAAGAAGAGGGAGGATAATACCCAGACAGAGGGAACAGCATGGACTGAGGCAGGGCAGCTTCGATGCACATGCTGTACTTGAACATGATTATAGTGTGGCAAGCAGAAGCCAGGTGTTTTACTCACCCTGGAGGAGAAAGTAGCTGTAGAGAAATACATTCTCCAAATATGGAAGAGGTAAGTACTAATCCCACATGGTGTAAGGGAAGGATTTCTGGAATGGAACCTTGTTCCAGTATCAAACCCACAGTCTAACCTTGGTCTGGTTGTTCCAACAGCTTTGGTCTGAGTGCCCTCATCTGCAAGAGGGGGACTGAAGATCCCTGCCCCTTCTACTTCTCAGGGTGCTTTTGAGACTCACATGGAAAACTTATCTAGCAAAGTTGAACTTCAATTTTTCCTTTAAAATCCTACTTCTGATCATTCTGGAAAATATGGAGACCCTGGCACATTGATACAGAATTGAGGAAGCTATTAATTTCACTCTGGGTATGTATGATGACATATTTGGGAGCCAGTAAGTCATCCCAAAGCTGAAGTATAGAGACCATGACTAAAACTAGCTTGGAAGGGACCTTGGATGTACTTGGATTTTGTATAGATCAAGTCTAGAACCATCAGCTTATCCATTTCTGTTCACTTGAGGCAGTGATTCTCAACCTGTGGGTCACGACCCCTCTGGGGGTTGAATGACCCTTTCACGGGGTCGCCTAACACTATTGGAAAGCACACATTTCTGATGGTGTGAGGAATCAAGACACTGCCCCTCTATCCGTCTCCAGTTGGGTCTACCACATGCAGATACGCCCACATATGAGCACCCAGTGTGAAGACTGTTACCCATACTACACCATGTCTTAAGACAAAATTTCATTTATTTGTAACTAGAAATATAAATATAAAAAAATAAATATTGTACAATATATAATTGCATACTGTTTTGTGATTTATCACACTATGCTTTAATTATGTTCAATTTGTAACAATGGAAATACATCCTGATTATATACATTACAATTCCGAGCCACAAAATGACAGTGATGAAGTAGCAACAAAAATAGTGTTATGGTCGGGGGCCAGCACCACATGCGGCACTGTGTGAAAGGGTCGCAGCATGAGGAGGGTGGAGACCTGCTGATTTAAGGGATACCTGAAGCTGACTCCTTAAAGCTAAAATGCATCCAGGATGGAAACTAGAACTGCATTCCTGAAGCATCCTACAGTGTGCCCTGCAGTCCAACTCCCACCAGATGAGAAGTAGCTGCATTTTGAGTCAGAAAACAGGAATGTGACCTAGTCTTCAGGATCTCTGTCAGCCCTAGTACTTGTTGTGCACCGCACTGCAACCTGACCCCAGCTCACAGAACAACTTCTGGCCGGCTGGTGTCTGAATAGCATGGCATCTGGCTCAAAGAGCCTGGCATGGATGCTACGGCTGGGACTGTAGACCATACACTCAGTAGAGATGGTGAGATCAGACAAAGACATGTCTAGAAGAGATTTCCCTGGGAACCTTGAGGCCATTTGGAGAAAATCAAGGTGCTCAAGAAGCCAACTCAGCACTCTTTTGTAGGAAGGGTATAGTAGGGCCTGACAACATTTAGAGAGTACACAAACTCTACTCTGATCGTACACCTTTCTTCCCCATTGGCAGTTTGATCACTGGCACATCACACAGCTTCATAATGGCAAAGGCCCCTCATTTTTAATCGCTGACAATACAGAGCAAACCAGAGGCCCTTTATAATAATCCATACCCATCCTGACCATTGCTCAGAAAGAAAGACTGGACGTTTGTTCCATGCCAACAGGTGATGGCACCTCTGTGTCCCTGTCATTCCATGGAGTTGAAAAACCAGGTCTGTGCAGCAGACTCAGAGGGGCCAGCTTTGATGGATGTCCTTGAACAAATTCCATTGTGTTTCTGCTTGCAATTTTTCCCAATCATTACTCCTCCCACGGTGGTGTTGACCTCCACTATCCCTGCCAGTTCTGATTCTTTGCCCTCAAACATGAAGAAGAGTACTATGATTGATGGGTGCCTCTGCTGGATTTTCTTACAACCCTTGCTCTGCTGGATTTTCCCAAAGGATTCGATAGAGTACAGGCAAAACTCTTAGCACTGTGTCAGGCACCCAGCAGTTGTCTCAGAAAAAGGAGTTTTCAGCAAAGCCCAAAGATTTCCAATCGATACCCTGCCAATCTGATCTTTGTGTCTTCTCAATCCCAGGCATCTTTGTGGCTTGAACACACCAGGCCCCGACTTACTCTCAATCACTGTCAACTCTAGATACAACAATGTTTTAAGCCTTTCTACAAGGCTTACAGGGATTACAAGGGAGAGTTCATGAAGTTTACTGTGTCTTTTGGCTAGAGGACTTCCAGCCCCTAAGTGCCAATCAGCTCTAGGCATCTGTGAAAGAGTCCAACAGAGGTCTGTCCTGAGATCAGTCATCTGCTCCATGGTATTTGAGCCTGGAAACCCTTCTTCCCCAGCCCTGCAACTGGAGAAGTCCGAAGTGGAGGAGACTGGGGGTCTGAAGCTGGAGTCCACCAAGTGACGTCCCTCTGTGTCTGCTTACCTCCCAGAATGGTAAGCACTTGAGAAGGGTTAATTCTTCAGAGCCAGAGCAATGCTGCTTCAGGCACTGTGCAGGTTGGAAGTCCTAGAAACAAGGTCTCCCTCACTCTGAGCCCCCTCCCCTTCAGAATCTGAACAAAGTCAGAAAATTCCACTTGCTTTTTCCTATTTAATGAGGTCGAACATTCTTAGGGAATGAAAAGCACAGCTCCAGCCTAGCTTTTAATTAGTTTCAGGAGCTCTTGTTTCAAAGTAGCCTCGTTCCCAGAGCTATTCTCTCTCTGCTCTGGATGAGATGGAAATTCAATTGCATTCACCTTGTCAAGTCATAATAAGGAACCCCTTTCCCTTCACCCCTCCCCCATGCCCTCTTACCCCCAACACACATACAAAAGGTCACATAAGGGAAGATAGTGGCCAGAGGGGCACTGCACATTTGAATCCCACCAAAACATCAGGGCCAACAGGGCCCCTAAAAGATTTCCATTTGGGACATAAATTTGACAATATTTTTTTGATTACCCACTGTGTTGACTTAGGCCAGTTTCTCCATGTGTCTAGTGGAAAATGCGGACTTCAGAGCCAAACAAACCTATGATCAGACTCTAGCTACTCAGCTGATTACCTGCACAAGGCCACTGGCCATTCTCTTCTCTGTAAATTCTTGTGATACAGAGATCTACTTTACAGGATGATTAGAGCAGCAGTTCTCAACCTGTAGGTTGTGACCCCTTTGAGGTTGAATGACCCAATCACAAGGGTCACCCGATTCATAATAGTAGCAACAATACAGTTATGAAGTAGCTACAAAAATAATTTTGTGGTTGGGGGAGTCACCACCACATGAGGAACTGTATTAAAGGGGTGCAGCATGAGGAAGGTTGAGAACCACTGTGCTAAAAGGGACTAAATGAGATACTGTGAGGAAAGCTCCAACCATCATGCCCTGGGAATTCACAGGCAAGCCATAAGCATTGCTTCTCCACTTCTCTCTCACCTGTAAAGCCGAGTTAATCACCCCACTTTGGTGGTTCACTAGGTTAAAGAAATGACCAAAGGGGATAATGTCTATATAGAGGTTAGCAGGCCATAGTGCTTATGCTTCGGTCTGCAATCCACAAGACCAACGGTTCAAAACCACCGGCCTCTCATCAGGAGAAAATGGGGCTTTCCATTGCCACCAAGAGTTAGAAATCCACAGGGGACAGTTCTGCCCTCTCCTATAGAGTCACGATGAGTCAGCACGGACTCAAAGGCAGTGCATTTGTTTCTGGTTTGAGAGGCTAGTGGACTAAGTTTTGTAGTCAGAAGTCAGGGTTCACATCCCAGATGTGCTTGCTGTTATCTGCGGGACCTTGCGCAGGTTCCAGAGCCACACCCCGGTTCCGTTTCTTCATGGTGAAAGTGGGGTAGTCTCCATCTCCCCTCTATTGGCTGCCCGTAAGGACACAGTGAGATCATGTACAAAAAGCCCTTGCCTAGTGCCTGGCACTGACTACATAGGCAATAAATATAAGCTAATAACAGCGGCAGCAACCTCCAAGAGTGGGTTGTAAACTTTAAAAATCCTCTAAGATGTCCATCTCAAATCCTTTTTGGAAAGAATGTGCCAACGTGAACGGTGCTTATGTAAATGTAAGTGGCTATTATTTATGTAGGAGAACATTACTGAGTATTATGCAGGAAGAGGGAGAGAACAGTGTAGAGGGGGGAAATTTATGATGGGCTTCAAATAGAAAACAGGAGAAAATAACATCTCACCCAGCAATCTAGATGCAGCCCGTCTAGTACTCTGAAATTGTTCTGACGGTAAAGAATTATGTCAATGTAGTCTTCTCTGAAGAAAGGACAAGACGGGTCAGGAAGGAGAGAAAAGCACTGGAGAGAAGAAAACGCTGATTCTCTTTCCTCTAACATAGCATCCTAAGATCCCATTTAGCCAACAGAATCCTGCAACATATCCACCACTCCTGAGCTGTAGGACTCTTCCCTCGGGGCATACGTCACCTAATGAGGACCTTATCACAAGTAACTAATTAAAGGCAGAAAGTGTGGTGTCACAAGGCATTATTATCATTATTATAATACATTTCAGTGGAGTTCACTTTATTCAATAAATGATCCCTAAAAAGAGAATGTTGGATGATTTACCATATAAAAGGAGAATGGATACTGGGCTTAAACAAACAAACAAAACACAACCAGGAATCTCAATTAAAACAGGAAGAAATGAGGGGAAAGGGTAAGATGAATCCTGAATTATTCTGTCAAATTCAGCTCTGATTTTCCTGCAAGCCAGTGTAAAGTGTGAAACACAGTACAATAATTTCAAAAATAATAACAAATAGCCCAACACTCACAGCCAAGCTCATTTTTATGCATAAATAAGAACACACACAAAAACCAAACCAAATCCACTGTCAGAGTTGACTCCAGCACCGAGCCACCCGAGCCTGAAGCTGGAAGTCTGCACAGGAGCTGACAGCTCTATGCTTCTCCCTTGGGCCACTAGTGAGCCTGACCTGCCACCTGTGCACTTAGAAGTCCAGCTCTTACCTGCCAGTGCCTCCAGGGCTCCTGTGACTGTTATTGCACTGAACTTCTTGCCGTTGTTGTTGTTGGTCCCATCTGGCCAGTTCTGACTCAGAGCAAACCTATGTAGAGCACAACAAATGCAGCCTGGTTCCATCTTGTCCTCACAATTGTTCTTATGATTGAGCACACTGTTGCAGCCACTGGGTCCATCCATCTCGCGGAGGATCTTCCTCTTCTTCCCTGCCCCTCCCCTTTGCCAAGCCTGGGGTCTTCTCCAGGAACTGGTCTCTCCTGACAACTCTTCCAAAGTATGTGGGAAAAAGGCTTGCCACCATTGCCTCTAAGGAGCATTCTGGCTGTACATGACAGATTCCTCCAAGACCGATCTATTGGTTCTTTTGAATATCATGAAACTTTCAGTATTATTCACCAACACCATATTTGAAATGCATTAATTTTTCTTCAGTCTTTCTTATTCAACGTTCAATTTTCATGTGGATGTGAAGCAATTGAAGATACCATGGCTTGGGTCAGGCATAGGTTAGTCCTCAAAGTAATGTCCTTGTTCTCAACAATAAGAATTATTCTCCCTTAAATATTGATGATCTCTTATGGATTGTGCAGAAAGCTAAACATGGCCCAATTCAGGCATCTTGGATTTTCCATTCAACTGACAGACGCAAAATGCAAGCATTGCTGTGGAATGTTGAGACTCTGGGGGAGGCACTAACTATAGACGTCTTTTAGGACCAGCTTTTTGGGAAAAGCATCCACATGAATCATTTAAACCCCCACCCCTAATTTCTTATTCAAGTTCTCTTGTAAGCCAACAGCTAGCTATTTCACTTCTCATGAAGAAATTATACATTCTTTAATACTCAACAATCTTGGTGTCATTATGCTAGACCTTCTCATTTTATTTTCAATGAGCTCTCCGTGCTACAGAGGGCTTTGAATTGCTACAGGGCCCTCTCAGGTTAATTGGTGCTGTTCTCAAGTCACCCCCATTTAGACAGGTTGGTGGGACTGAGTAGAAATAGCCAACTGTACAGAGAAATCAAAGATGTTTGCTCACAAGGGTACCCATTTCTGAGAATTACCAAGAGTTTTACTGACTAAGAACGGAAGGAAGGAAGTGACATCTTTAAGATCCTGGACTTGGGCAGACAGTAGCAATGAGGCCAGCTGTTATTACTCTTTTGTGATCTTTTGCAATGCCTTTTATGAAGTTAGGAGAATGTGAACTTTAGCATTCTATTTCAAAAGAGCCTGGGTTGCCTTTTTATTAAAGCTGTCTTTTAAATACGTATGAGCTTTTTAGATAAAGAAGACTTTTTAAAAACACACAAGCTAGCAAAGTTGGGGCTGGATTTTGCAAGAATTGCAAAGTGAAGAGGAAGAATCCAAGGATACTCCAGGCCCTGCTGTGACTTCTGAAATTGGGGGTATGAGCCTTTGACCAGTCATGATCAAGCAGGGCATGGATCAGAGCGAGGGAGCACATGCCCACTAATACCACACACATCTGTTTGATTTGGCACTGCTTACGGGCCAGCTGCTGGCACGAAATCAAAAGGGGCAGGTGGGAGTATTGAGGGAAGAAGGAGGGACAGAGGGGATTATGCACAGTTGTTCCAGAAAGGGGCAAGGAGAGGAGACCAAGAGGAATGAGACAGAGAGAGGCCAGCGGGTAGGCAAGGGCAGGGAGGCCACAGCTGTGGTTGTGGGCCATGGGTACTAATCACCCGTTGCAGCAGGTGAAGATATTGAGTCAAAATACAGAAGCGCTGGTGATGTGGTTTCAGTAGAAATTCAGGCATGGGGCCAAGTTTGGGCAAATGGTCAGGACTATGTTCTCACTTATTTGACCCATCTACTATCCCCTGGGGTCCCTCGGTGTGCAAGCCGTTGAGCACTAAGCTACTAATCCAACAGTTGATGAGTTCAACATGTCCAGAGATGCCTGAGAAGAAGATCCTGGTACTCTGCTTCCAGAAGGTCACAGTCTGGAAACCCTTCTAGAGCACATACAGTCTACTCTACACAGATGGAATCCCCAGAGTCAAAATGGCCTGGATGACAAACAACAACAATACTCTTCCCCTCGTTGTGATATTTTCAAGGCTTCCATTCTAAGTTCTAACCCCCATGTTCCCTCCCTCTGTTTTCTACTCAATGAAACCTTCTGCATTCTTCCTCAAACAAGATTTGTGTGTTTTTCATTTCTGTCTGTGCTCACAAAGCCTTCCTTTCTCTAAGCAGCCAAGCTTCTTCCAAGAGAGAATCTAGAGCAGGGGTGCTCAGTACATCGATTTTGATCGACTTAACTCTTAAATCTAACCCTAACAATAAACCTAAGTCTAACACCAACCCTCTCCCTAACCCTAACCTGACATGTTTTTTTTTAATATCATGTGATTTACTCACACTACATTTGTGATCAACTGGTAGATCTTGATTGACATATTGAGCACTCCTGATCTAGGGAGCAGTCTGGAGAATAACAAGCATGAGGTCTTGAGGCCATATTCCTGAAATCACCTGGCTCAGGGAATGGAAGGCTAATTGGGACAAATGCTGACTCATCCATCCCAGCTCCATTTGCCCTGTCAAATGGTGCTCTGCTTGAAAAATTGCAACCATGTGCCAAGATGTTAAATTGGGAAGTGTACTCACCAGGGGACAGGGAATCGTGTTACCATGTAATCTTAGGGCGAAATCACACACAAGTAGATGTCTCCGTGCAGCATTTATTCAACATTCTGTGACAGAAACTAGGCTAGTTCTCTCAAGGAGCTTACTGTCAGGGCAGACCCTTTCTAAGTCTTTATCCAGTGTCCATTGCCTCCTGGGAACCCACATCAGTAAGTTGCAGGTTTGAAAATCTCACAGGTCCATCACCTTTGTTTCTCAAAAAGCCGGCATCACATGTGACTACAAAGGTGGGACATTCCAATGTACCTGAGAATACAAGACCTTCTCACAGAACAGCAAGGTCTGCTCACTGTTGTAACAGTCAGTATTTCCTGAGGCCTAAGATAGTCAAGTATGAACTTGACAATACTCTACCATTTTCTTCCCCAATGTTGCACTTCCGTAGAGTTTGCTCTAACACAGGAGGTGAACAGTTCAACTCTGCACACTTGAGTCATAATACACTCAATGGCAACTAACAATATCTATTATATAGAGTCAGGCTCTGAAAGGTGTCAGCAATTCAAATCCACCTCTGCCACTTATCAAAGGATAGCAACCTACATCCCTTCTTAGCCTTTTAGCTAAGATCAAGTACAAAGGATAACCTACTGATAAGGGTAATAATAGAACCTCCTCACAAGGTTTTTGAGTATGAAATGAAATCATCCTTGAGCTACAATAGTAGAGGATGGCAGAAGAATAGGTTGGTGATGTGTTTCTGAAAGGGCAGAAAAATAAAACATCCATACCCATAACTCTGAGTTGATTCTAACTCATAGGAAAGAGCAGGAATGTCCTATAAGATTTCCAAGGCTGTGAATCTTTACAGGAGCAGATATCCCCATCTTGATCCTACAGAAAGGCTGAGGGGTTTGAACTGTTGACCTTTAGGTTAGCAGCATGCTTTAACCACAACGTGCCACCAAGTCTCCTTTTCTGAAATTTCACGGCTGTTGGAAACTCAATGGAAACCACTCTACTCTGTGTCCTTGGGGTTGCCGTGAGTTGGGATTCATGAAAATACAAATAGTTATCCTTCACAGATAGCTTCCAAATATTAGGCCTCCCAGCCTCAGCATGCCCTTGATTTTCCTTTCAATACTATCCTATTCTTCCCCCCTTCTCTGTGTGCAGTTCAACACAGAGAAAAGACCTCAATGGCACAGCTAAACTCATTACTCCAGAAAGGAAGTTCAGAACATAAGCTATCTAAAGAGAAATAACAGCCAACTCTTATTAAATCAGATTTCACAACTCTTCATTTCCAAGCAGGCTTCCTTCTCCACAGAGCCTCACGTTGACACTGGGCCTTCTCAATTCTCCGCCCGGATATTGGTCATCCTCTGGTTTTCGTTAAAACAATTCCTCCCCTTCCCGCTCTCTTTGCACCCATCCTGAGGCTTTCAATTCTCTCTTCAAGTTCTGGTCACTTTCTTGAATCCTTCACTCAACACACCACTCATCAGGATCTCTGGCCACACGAGGTCTGCCTATCCCACTCACATGTTTTACACAGTGCCCAGATCAACTGCAGCCTCAATTCTGCTTTTGAAAGAGATTGGGTCATAAGGCCTTTATTAACTAAGTACATATTTGCATTTTAAGATGCCTCCCATGGATCGGTACTGCAGTTTTGAAGTACTCAGGACACCTTATTTGTACAAAACAGAGTCATCCGACGTCATCTGCATCAGGTCCTTGCTTGGGAGTCCCCATGGATTCAACAAGCACTTGGTGGATCAATCTATTGATTGGGTGGCACTCAGAGTTCCCAACGAAATATTTACCCTCAGTCTTGCTTTACTGTCTTCAGCAAGAAGATATTTAAAGAGCTGGGTGACCCAACATTGAGCCTATCCCTCTCAGATCTTGCGCCATGGGTTCAGTGACTCATCTTGTCCCTGATACCGAATCCCTGATTTCATAATCCACTCAGTGCCCTCAACTTACAAAACTGTCTGTCCTCCCAGAAAGTTGACCTTATCTGGCATGTCTAGGAACAGGGCTTGCTTCCTGCCTGATGGTAGAGCCGAAAAAAGCCTTACATTTGAATCCTAGTTCCCCCATTGCTTATAAGACTGACCACTTTATCTCTTTGTGCCTCAATGTCCTCATCTGTAAACAAGAATAAAAATATGTTGCAGAGTTGCTGTGAGAATTTGGGACACTGTAGACAGAGCATTTGGCACCTAGTATGTGTTCAGTGGACAATAACCATTTCTCTTCGCTATCCACCTCTTAGGTTGGCTTGATGCTAGCTGCCACCTAGCCTGTCTTGACAGTTCCTATGCCAGCTCCAATCTAAACTTCTCATCCAGCCTGCAAATTCCCCCTCCACCTGCTCCAACATGTGGATTCTGATATGCCTCCTCTCTCTGTCTTCCCAGGGTTGCTGGAACAAATTCACACCAGCCCATGAGAGCTGAGCCTCAGCATCTCCTCTCAATTTGGCATGTGATGATGGTCATATCAGTAGCACAAAATCTCTCATTGTGGGAGTATTTACATTATCAAAATCCACAGGCTCTATAAAATAGAGTTTGTTAAAAATCTACTTACACACCTCTGTATACCCTTCATTCTTTCTGGGTTCTTTTAGCCTTCTATGCCTTCTGTAGCCTGACCAGCTCCTTCAAACACTTTATTTTAAGGGAAAACTTTAGAAGTGTCCTTCTGTACAGAGTGGCCTGCTTTCAGGGAGAATGCAACTAAAGCCTCACCAAAGTCTTCAGAGAAGCTCTCAGCTTAGGCGTAGAAACATTACACCAGGAAACAAAAAGTCTAATGAGCATGTATTAACCTCGGGATTAACCTTACCACTAATGAGATCTGCTCAGCATAGCCAAAAACTTTTTCTTCCTGCCGGCTCCCTCCTGGCATGCAGGCTACTCCAGGGGCCAAGGCCCTCACCTGCGTTCTTTGATGGAACTCTTCCGGGCCTGAAATGACCATGGCCTGCAGGGCCCATCTCCACTTCTTGAATGCTGCTCCCTTGGAAATATTGTTGTCCTGATGCCAGAAGAGAATGGAAGAAGATGAGATCCTCTGTAGATTAAAAAAGGGGAAAAAATTGATGGGGGGCAAGTTTGGTATTTTTATTTTTTGTATATGAAATCCAGGATAGGTATATCTTTGGGAACAATAACTAAAGTAATGGTTTAGTGGGAGTATGGCAGAGGGCTGAGGGGAAAATGGGGATTTAATAATAATGACTATATGAAAGATATCCTAAATACAGATTGATAGTTATACAATGCTTCTTAATATGATTGAACTATTGGGTTGTGTGATATGTGAATTATATGCCAATAAAAGTGTTCAAAATGTGGAAAAAAAGAAGTTCCACTTCTTTTAAACCACACGAGTTTCCTAAGGCGTGGGTATTTTAGGAGCACAAATCCTGTTCCAACTTATGGTCTCCTGAGCAGGTGCCTAGGCCTACCTTTCCTCACCATTCCTCACCAGTGCAGTTTTACAAAGCTTCTTCCTAACAATTCCTCATGATCTTCCTGTACATTGTTTATAAAAATCTATCAAGATGTTTTGGTAATCTCAAAAAAAAATCAGTTGCAATAACCTTTTGAGATGACTTCTGTGCCTTGGAACTTACTGGCCCAAAAGATCACCTGGGAAGTTCATTTGTTTGGATCATTTTTTTTTTTGGAAGCCACCCTTCAAAGAGACTGAATAAACCTGACTGTGGCCATCCACAGACTCCAAAGACAAATGTAAGCATTTTGGGGTTTGGAAGAAAAACTTTCATGTATTAAGTGGAATACAAGTAACAATAAGTTTTGACTGCAGTCATACTTATTGATTGACCCTTGTGGAATCATATGTGATAAATATGATTGTGAATTTCTTAACTGTAATGCACATTAATGTGCATTAATACTAATATATTGTTTTCCAAAATCACTCTATATAGACTGATAGCACTATTAATAACTGAGAGGAAGTATTTTTTAATTTTCACCTTCTTTTCCTTTAATTGCTACTTTGTCTCAAAAACGTTATTGATCTAGTTTCACAAACACTACAATAGTGTAACTACAACCTAAAGATATTTTAACAAAAATAGCAACTATAAAGAAACCTGACAGTTGTGAAAACAGCAGTGCATGCTGTAGTGCATGAAACAAAACCATAGTGGCATTTTCATAATTAAGTAATAATGATAACTCTGGCTGGAGCACACTGGAAGGTTCAAAAGAGAAATTAGTATAGAATTTTAGCCTTGTAGCCTTAGATACTGATACAAGGAAGCTAGGGTTATAAGACAAAATTTTAATGTTATAACTAACTCTAGTAATGTTTTTATTTAAAAATAATAAAGTTCTGCTAAAACACTGCCCCAACATTGTATAAACAGTCATTTTGATGTGCCAGTGTCACTCAGTGCAGTCAGCACACACACACACACACACACACACACACACACACTCTCTCTCTCTCTCTCTCTCTCATCCACTCCCACCTAGTGGTGCCCCTGATCTGGTCCACACTAACATGTGAAATATAAGTCCATCAGTCCAACAGAACGTTGTGTCTCCTTGTTCATGTACTCTAAGACAACACCACCTATCTCATCTGTGCTATCCCCGGTGTGCTCTTAATAAGAATAAGAGACGAACAGCAGTCATAACCTTAATGAGGCACTTCATGGCTTACAAGCAACTCTCTTGTCCCTTTGGTGAACCTCAAGACCTCCTGTGACCAGAGTTTCCAATGGACTGACATTCTTTAGATGAGCTAAGACGACAGTACAGTATAGTGGGCTATGTGTGGTCAGCAGTTCAAAACCACCAGCCAGTCCCCGAGAGCGAGATGGACCTTTCCATTCCCATGCAGAGAACGGGCTCAGAAACTCACAGGGACAGTGCTTCTCTGTCCTTTAAGGCAGAAATGAACTGGAATCGGTTGTGGTGAGTTTGGTTTGGGGTTTAATCAGACTGGGCCAACCAAATCCGTGATAGGTACCTAGTGAGAACCTCCCCTATTCTTTGTCCCCCTCCTGTATTCCGACACCCATTTTGCCTTACCCAGGACAATACTCTGATGATGTTTCTTGATAGGCGGTTTGAGTCCAACCAAAGGAAGAAAACCTTGAGGGACTGCTTCCAAAAATTCAGCCATTGAAAACCACAGTAGTACAGTTTTGTATGAATTGGAGTCTACTTGGTAGCAATTGATTTTTATACCTGACTCTCAAAAAGAATCTAATTCAGGGGATCATTTCCAAGGAAAGCATCTCACATTGTTTTAAATGCCAGTGTGTTAGGAAAAGCTACATACACTTGCAATTTCCACTCACCAACAATACTGGCACTTGTTGGCTGCTAACTTGATCCCGCCTCCATGCTGGCATGATAAAGTGCACCTCACACAGCACACCCACGTGACCACTTCCTATTGCTGCTGCTTCTAGTTTTGAACCTGGCCTGGATCAAGTTGAAAAACTGCTCTTATTCCAGAAGGTGCTTTTTAATTCTTTGTTTTCTCTCTCCACATCTTTTCTTAAGGTCTTCCTCTATAATGTCTTGTGCACAAGTACTTCACCCCACAGAACTGTACGGGGCCTCAACTTCTCCTCCTACTTTTCTCCACCAAATGGATTCGGGGCCATTGGGGTTCTTCAGACACAGAACCCCAACGCTTGACTCCCCATAGCGGCAAAACAGAATTTATGTCAAACTATTGATCAAGTTGAGTATGGGCCTTTGTAATTAGCGATCCTTTCTCTCCATATAGGTCAGTTATTGTCGAAGACCGGTGTTTTGATAGCAGACCAGGAAGGGGGGGGCGTGCTAAGTGTCGAAACTAAGAGGCCCTCCTGTTCGTCCACGCACGCATAGCTGCCACGTGACCCCTTGGAACAGCAGGAGCACTTCAGCTCCAGCAGAATGAGCTTGCAGTGAGGGTAGGAGGCCAGGAGGCCCTTGAGAGGAAACTGGTCGCAGCTTGTCCTTACCTGCCCTTATCACATTGGGCAACTCATCTTTATTCTCCAGGTCTCATATCGTGACTCACCCTTGTCCCAAATGAAGCACATGCGCTATCACAAGGATTCAAGGGAACAGCAATCCGGCGCTATTTTCCTGGGAGCCTCTATTTGTTGGAGTTGGGGGAGAGGGAGGTGGAAGTTTATCATCCCATTCGATCAGCTTTCATATCTAATTGAAAGTACTCTGGCTTAAAAAAAAAAATCCACGGGAAAGAAATCTAGAGGGCCGCCCTGGAGGGCAGCCATGGAGCACAACTGACGCCTGGGGAGGATTGCGATCGGGCGGCTCTGGGTCAGCGCCCAAGCCAAGCAGGGCATGTCAGGAGCCCAGGCAGAGACTGGCAGTCACAGGGAGCCCACGGGCACCTTGAGTAGTCCTGTGTGACTGCAGCATGGGGTGCGGGGAAGGCCGTGCGGGGAGAGGGGCTGGAAAAGTACATGCCTCAGTCAGGGACAGGCACATGGAGGAGCTTGTGCTTCATTCCGTTCGCAAGGGAGAGTGACCTCATTGGCTAAGCCGGAATTGGCACTACCCTTTCTCAGCCGGCCTGGGTGCAAACCCAGGGAACTGGACATGTGGCAGACACTGGCAGAGAAGGACGCTGGCAGAGCCATCAGGTTTGTTTCTTCAGCAGGAAACACGATTTCCTGTAACTCAGCGCCATGAATCAGCATTTCCTCTGTCGACAGCACCCAGAAAGAGAGGCGGCAGGACAGAGTCTGGGGGAATGGAAGAAAGGGAGGAAGATTCCATGACATGAACCGGCCTCGGCTCTCCTTTCCCCTCGTGAAACACTCCTGATAAGCTCCCAAATAACTCTCGGGTTTCATAAGATAAGTTTCTCAGACAACCTCGCGGTACCTCCAGCAAAAGACTCAGCTCCCGGTCACAACGTGTGTTTCTCTCCCTAGAGTGCGGGGTAAGATCAGTTTCTGAATCGCCTTTTATTACCTGTTAACTCAACGTGAATGGCAATACTTTCTCCTCGGAAAGGTCTGTGTTTGTCTAATTTACAGCGCTGGTGGCAGAGAGGTTATACATGTGCACCTACCCACCAAACCAGCTGTTCCAACGGCCAGCTGCCCCACGGGAGAAAGACAAGACTTGCTACTCCCATAAAGAGTTACGATTTCACGAACTCACAGGTCCACTTGGACTCTGTTCCACCGCGTGGCCGGGATGGCTAGGAGTCAGAATCGACTCGGCGGCAGTGAGAATTTGCCTTTCCTTTTACATCTCCGTATCCGTGTTCTAAAGTTGATTCTCCTGATAATCAGTGGGGTACACAGGGAACCATCCCCACTTCACAGGCGGAGATAGCAAAAGCGGTCACAAAACGCTGTCTTCTAGTCCACTCTGCTTTAATGAAGCCAGAATGGAACCCGATGTCCTCAAACTCTAAACCCAAGATTCTTTACAAAATCCTACGTGGTTTTCCCCAACAGCTGTGTTGGCATAAAATTCACGTATCACGCAAATCAATAGTTCAATTTCATCTAAAAATATTCATGCATTCATCATCACAGTTGGTTTCAAACCATTGTCTTCATTCTTGCACCCATCGCTAGTAGCTCCCCACTCTTTCCTAAACTCTCTTGTCATACCCCCACACACACACACACGCACACAGAACCCTTAAACCTTTTATGGTCCCTATACTTCTACCTATCTCGAATTTCATATCATATCCAGAAAAACATTAAAAAACAAGCTAACAAGGAAAAAAGGAAAACTGATAAAAACCTCAATCAAAAACAAAGTAGAAAATATTAAAAAACTACAACAATTTTAATGGATCATATGGGAGACCGGATGATAGATTGCTCAGTTTTAACCTAACTACATATGCAACAATCCATCAAAATCAGTCTTTTAAGAAACTCAAATGTGTGGCCATTCCTACCACCCAAAGGAATTCCATCCATTCCCTCATTCCATGCATTCTTTCCAAATTGTTTTTACTTCCTTTTTTTGAAATGCTCTAAAGAACGTCAGGTACTGTTCTAGATACATTCAATACCTAACACAATGGACAAAAAGCCTTGCCTTCACAGAGTTGACATTATTGTTCAGGAACTCAGGCCATAAGTAAAAGAATACAAGTCATAGCATGCTTGGTCACTGCCACCGAGTCACTCAGTTATGACTCACAGAGATCCTACAGGACATAGTGGAGCCTGTGCGGGTTTCCAAGATGGCAGCTCCTTATCGGAATAAACAGTTCCCTCTTTCTCCTGTGGTGGGTGGTTCCAAACCACGGACCTTGCAGTTAGCATCCCACTTCACCACTCTGCCATCAGGGTTACTGCGGTATGCTAGAGGATTGCTTATGCCTGGGGGAAGAAAGAAACCAACCCAGGGGAAAGAAGTGCTTTAGAGGGATCTGAGGCAATTTTAAATAAGATTTTCAAGAAAAATCCTGCAGAAAATGTGACTATCAGAGCAGAAACTGCATGGTGGTACCTTAGCATGTTCAAGGAGTGTGGGGTGGTTGCAGTAGAACAAGAGCATGCAGAGGTAAACGAAGTAGGCAATAGGGACTAGCTGACAGAACATTTAGATATTTATCAAGACTTAGGGTTGATTTTGCCCCATATATTAGAAGAGAAAGAACGAAAAGTAAAAGCCCAGAAGAAGAAAAGAAAGTGCGTAAGAGTCATAAAGAAGTGAGGAGTGACTTGGTTGGTGAGAAAAGCCAAGTGGAATTTAGAACAAAACAAGTGACCATCATCTCGTCACTTGTGCACATCCTGATCTCCCCCTCTCAGATCCTGGATCCTGATCTAGGCGCTGAACCCCCCAGCCTGCTCCACTGTGGCATCCTGAGTGGTCTTCCCAGAGGCAGCATCAGGCAGAGGAACACCTTATTAGGACAAGGTTGAGTCTTGACCCCAGACCTCAGGTTGGCTCATGTTCAGCTTAGCCACAAGGATTGCTCAGCGATCTCCTTGACAAATCTACAAGCAAACTTAGAATCTACCATGAAACATCCCTGAACTCCTCACCCCTAGTCCTTCCCCAGTCCAATCACCTCTCAAGCACAACCCCCTTCCAAGAAACGGAGACAAAACCCCCAAGAGAAGAAGGAAGAAGGGTCACCATGCAGGCTAATCATTCAGCCTCACAAAAGCTGTCATTTTGCTGTGGACTTTTTGGTGCAGCTACCAGTGTCTTCATTCCATATGCCTTTCCATGCTGGGTTCATTGTGTTTGTGGATGTTATCTTTTTTTATTCACTGCTCTTGTTTTAGGGTTTATTAAATCTTTATGTTTCTCCTCTTTTTATTTTGACGAGGTTTGTTCCTTTTCTTTGAGGTTACTGAGAATTTATTAATTTCGTCCCTAGTTTAAAACGGTCTGCTTTAGCTTGAAATCTACTTCTTACTCTTCATTTGGAAGTTTCTGAGCCCCCAATAAAATGTTTCTTAAAAAAACAAAAAAAAAGTTTCATAGTTACAATTCCTTCTATTTACTTTATAAGTGTTTTCACTTAAAAATTATATCTCTCCTTTCTTACTTTCAGTCTTGTATATTTTGCTTTGAATATTTTTATATTTGAGTTAATGTCTGGATGGCATTGCCATTTATATTTGTTACATTGTTGTCTGCTGTTATTGTCTCTCTGTCTGGAGAACTCCCCTTAATATTTCTTGTAAGGTTGGTCCAGTTTTTACAAATTCCTTTCATTTCTATTTATCTAGAAATGTCAGATTTTAACCATTGTGTTTGAGGGACAGTTATGTTGCGTATATGAGGCTTGGTTAGTAATTTTTTTCCTCAAAGCTTTTTAATATGTTTTCTTGCCTATATGGTTTCTGGTAGGAAATTAGAATTGAGCCTTGTTGATTCTACTTTGTAGGTAATTTTTCATTTTTCTTGAGCTACAGTCAGGATTCTTTTTTTGGTTTTGGTTTGTAAAGTCCAATTATGAGCTGTTTTGGTGATTTTGCAGGGGGAACTATGCTGCTTGGAAATTATTCTGTGTTTTAAAAATTATTAATTGGGAATTAATACATATATCATCCCATAGTTCATTCATGTCCAGCAGAATTGTACATTTGCAACCCCAAACAGTTTTGAATGTAAAACTCCATGTTTTCATAATGTTAGGGAAGTTTTCTACTAACAATTCTTCAATAATTTTCTCTTCACTCTTTGTTGTTTCTTCCTGTTCTGTAACTTAAATAATATATGTTATTCTCCTTGATGGTGTTCCATATTTAGACTGTCTGTAGATTTCTTATTCTTTTCATATTTTCCTTCCAACAGACTAGTGTTGAGAGTTTTGTCTTAAGTACACTAATCTGGCCTTCTATTGATTCAATTCTACTCTGCATACCAATGCTAGTCAGGTTATTGCAAAACCTTTTCTTCCTGTGAAAGGTTTGGCTCTTTATATTGGTCACTTGTTTGAGTCCCTCTGTTTTATTTCTTCCTGTGAACTGAAATTGTTTGTTGTCTCCAATACATTGTTGTTATATTGTATCTGTATTTAACTGAAGACTGTGTGTTGGTGAAAACTTAACTACTCATGACCTGACCTCTCTCTTTGGTATTTGTATAGTGCAGTTGAAGGCAGTTTGGTTTTTGTTTCGGGCTATCTATCAGTGTCAGGTGGTAGAGGAGCAGGTAGTATCTTTTGCCCAGTAAGTGTGGCTTCAAGTAATACAAATACTCCTGGGCCATATGGGTACAGTTACTATCTCCAGTTGAGTAAGACAAGAAAAAGAAACAAAAAGTATTCAAAAAAAAGAAACTCACTGAAATTAAAACATAAGCAAGGAAAATAGCATCACGAAAAATGGTTTGGTAACATTTTCTTTACAAAGGAAAGGAAAAACAAGCATAGAGAGAAAAGAAGAAAATACAATAAATAAAACTAGGGAAGAAGAACTAAAAGGGTAGAAAAGATGTAGTAAAGAAAAACTAAGAGAAAGAAGAGGAGAAAAGAAGAAATTGAATAAAACAAATGAAACAGGAAAGCAGAGAAAGAAATGATAAAAAAGAAAACAGGGAAGGGGGAAAAAAGAAAAGGATAAAACTGAGACAGAGACAGGACCAGAGAAGAGAAAATGTCGTGGGCTAAAACTTAGTATGGGTTGGCACCCTGTGCCAAATAAGGAACTCATCAGTTAGAGAAGAGGAGTGAGGGAGTAGGAAGCTCATCTTAGATTTCTTGTTGTCCTAGCTGTTGAGTGGAGAAAGGTACCTGATCCATAAGCTGCTCATGCAGACTCAAATGGTGCCTCAGAGCAGGGCACTCATTCCCAGAAAGGAATTCTTTGGGACCCAGAGAAGAGCTGGAAACAAGGCAGGTGGTTACAGAAGGAATTTTTGCCCACCCAGTGTAGCTAGCAACAGACCAACTATCCAGCAATGCATTCTGTGCTAGTCTGATGAGATAGAGTTCATACACCTCCAGAGATGGGGGTGGTGTACCCAGAGCAGATCAACAAGAATGAGACAATCACTTTAGACAAAACAAGACTGTGAAGAGAAGTTGTTCTTGGCATCTGGGGAGGTGAAGTCAGGAACTGGCCACTGGTCATAACAGGGGCATAGGGAACAAAGGAGGATCCCAGCTTTCCTGGTGTAGACACTTGTATTGTCTTTAAGCAAACAGAGCTTATCGGGTCCTTTCTATATCAGGTGAACCAATAATTTACCCATCTGTTTCCTCTTAGGCCATTTTTTATCTGCTTCTTCCCCTACTCATTATACAATCCCCTTCTTTACCTTTGCCTCTGAAGTTCAGGGTTCCAGTGGTATCCTCAGCATCTGTTTTATCTGGTCTCACCTGTTTTTATTTGTAGAGAGTTCTGTGTCACATGGTTGCCTCGTCTGCCATCTTACTAGAAGTCCCCTCATGTACAACATTTGTGTGAAATCTGTATTTCTCTGGGATAGATGCCAAGAAGTACACTTGCCGGGACATTTGATAGCATCATGGATAGTTGTACTTTTTATTTTTAATTTTTTAAAAAATACTTTTATTCGGGGCTCTTACTTCTCATCACAATGCATACATTCATCCAGTGTGTCAACACATTTGCACATATGCTGCCATCATCATTTTTAAAGCATTCTGTTCCTGCTTGGGCCCCTGATATCAGCTCCCTATTTATTCCCACTCCCTCATGAACACCTGATAAGTTATAGATTATTGTTTCCATATCTTATATCATCTTTCATTGCTCCTCACCCACTTTTCTGTTATCTGCCCCCCAAGGGATTTATTTGTTGATCCTTGTGATCAAGTAACCTGTTCTTCCCCTACCGTCCCTTTGTCTTCCTGGTATCTCCATTCTTATTTTTGGTCCAGGTGGGTCCTGGATTCCCTATATTGTGGACTCTTATGTGGAGCAGTGTGAATGGTCTGATCTAATCTGATTTGTAAGCTGGAATTAAGGTTTTGATAGTGGGGTGAAGGAAGCACCAAAGAGCTAGCGGGAAGTTGTGTGTTTTATTGGTGCTCTCCTGCACCCTGACTGGCTCATATCATCCCCGTGACCCCTCTGTGATGGAATGTCCAATTGTCTGCGGATGAGCACTGGGTCTCCACTACATGCTCCCCTACATACCCTCATTCACATTGGGTATGGTTTAATTCTGGGTCTCAGGTGCCTGATACCCGATCCCATCAACATTTTATGATGACATAAACTGGTGTGTTTCTTCATTGTGGCTTTGTTGCATCTTGTTTATTTTGAAGCCTTTAAGATAGCTGGACACCATCAGCTTTCATCACCACATTTGCTTGTGTATGCGTTTTGTCTTCAGTGATCATGTCAGGAAGGTGAGCATCACAGAATGTGAGATTGTTAGAACAAAGTGTTCTTATATTAAGGAAGTAATTGGGTTGAGGCCCAATGTCCATCTGCAACCTTAATTCTTAATATATTGACATGAGTACATAGTTCTATTCCCCTCTCACTATATATAAGTACATATATATATTTATATATGTACACATTTATATTTAGGCCTTTATAAATGTCCTTTGCCTCCTGGTTCTTTCCTTTATTTCCTTTTTTACTTCCCTCTTGTTTGGCCTTCATTTGGGTTTAGTAATTCTTTGCTGCTACATTGCTTTTGATTGAGCCCCACTAAGCATCCTACAACCTTCCCTCCACTGATTTTAGTTCACTTTATCCCTTGTCCCTGGGTTAACTACCCCCCTCCCCATTTCCTTTCTCCTACCGCCTCTTCCTCTGTATACCCCTGAAATCATTGGTCCCATTCTTTTCATCTCCGAATTATTTATCCCACCTATCTTATCTAAATAGGCACATAGATAGTTTGTAAAGAGGAAATTGCCATACTCTTTTCTAGAGTATGTTAAACATTGTACATCCCCATAAGCAATAGGTGAGTGATATTCTACATTATTGCTAATATTTGGTGCTGTCACTATTTTTTTATTTTGATTAGTTAGATGGGTATGTAGTGGTATCTCCTGAGTTTTCAATTTGCATTTTCCTTGGCCATCATGATGTTGAGCATCTATTCATGTGTTCATATTCCATTTACATATACTCTTCAATGAAGCATCTCTTTGTGTCTGCCTTACTTTCTTAGAACTACTGGGGTACAAATACCACAAGTGGATGCCTTTAAAAGAACAAGTGATTTATTTTATCACAATTCTGGCCTATAACTCCAAATTCAGAATAGGATCATCTTTGTCTCAGTTTCTGTCGGCCTGAAGTTCCTGGATTCTTCTATATTCACTAGGTTGTGTGTCCTTTTAGAAATCTGGCATTTTTATAAATCAGAAGTGATTAGGTTTAAAACATACCCTACACAAATTACAGCCCTGTTGACATAACAGAGAAAATTGTATTAACAAATAGGCTTACAGCCATGGAGACAGAGCTTGGGATTCTAGCACATATTTTGGAAGGACAAAATTCCATTCAAAATAAAGGATTCTGCTCAATTTTTAATGCAATTGTGTTTTAATTACTGAGCTTTAGGATTCTCTTTAAGAATTCACTAGTCTTTTGTCAGACATGTGACTTAGGATTAGTTTCTCCCATCTGTAGCTTATCTTTCCATTCTGTTAAAAGAATTTTTGAAAGGCAAATATTTTTCATTGTGAAGTTCTAGCTAACAGTTTTTTGAATTTATGGTCCCTCTGCTGTCAATTCTAAGAACTCTTTGCCTAAGTTCAGATTCCGAAGATAATTCTCCTATGTTATTTTCTAAAACTTTCATAGCCTAATGCTTTACTTTTAAACCCATAAACTATTTTTGAACTAGTTTTTCTATGTCACACTTAAGCTATTGTCCTTTTTTCTCATTTTTGCTATGGATGAGCAATTACTGTTGCATTAAAAAGGCTGTCACTTATTCATTGAATTGCTTATGCTTTTTTGTCAAGGCAGGCACTCTGATGAGTTTATTCTGAACTTGATGCTATTTTTTCTCAATGATTTTATTGGGAACTCTTACAGCTCTTATAACATTCAATACATCATTTGTATCAAGCATATTTGTACACATGTTGCCATATTCATTTCCAAATATTTTCCACTTGAGAACTTGATTCTATTTTATTGATCTATGTATTCAAAAGAAAATGTCACACAACTTTGATAACTAAAGCATCTAATAAATCTTGAAATCAGGTATACTGATTCCTCCCACTATCATCTTTTTCAAAATTACTTTAGCTCTTTGAGTTATTTTGTAGTTTTCATATAACATATTGAATAATTTTGTTGATATATTAAAAATTAAATTTTTCTTAGGTTTTGATAAGAATTGTATTAAATCTACATACCTTTTATGGGAAACTTGGTATCTTTATTATTATGATAGAAAAAATGGCCCCTCAAAGATGTCCACATCCTAATCCTTGGAACTTGTGAGTATGATACTTCACATGACAAAAGAAACTCTAGAAATGTAATTAGATTTAGGATCTGGAGATGGGCACAAGTGTCTTTATGAAAGGGAGGCAGAAGGGTAAGGATCAGAGGAAGGAATATATGATGATAGGCAAAGGAGACAGAGAAAGAGATTCTACTGACTTTGAAGATAGAGGAAGAGGTCGTAAACTAAGCAAGAAAGGCAGCTGTAACCCACTGGCATTTACTGTTTCCAAGACTAAAAGTCTTGCTGGGACAAACAACCTAATTTTTCTCCTGCAGAGAAAATGGTGAGTTTCAACCTTCAATCTTAAAGTCAGCAGCTCAAAACCTAACTCACAGTGCTAGGCTGAAAATGCAAGAAAGTACTCTTCAGACCCTCCTGAAAGAACCAACCTACTGAGACTTTGGACTTAGACATGTACGACTCAGTTTTGAAGTTCTGAAATTCAGAAATGGAAGGAAGTAATTACTTGCTGTTGTCAATTTGTTATAGCAGCAACAGAAAACTAATGCAACTATGTTGAATGTTTCAATCAATGAACATAAATGTGTGTTCCCTTATTTAGATCTTATTGTTTTTAAGATAAAAGTTCGGAACATGATTTACTAAACTTACATCTAAGTATTTTTAAGTACTAATAAATTTTATTGTACTTTTAACTTCAATGTTCAAATATTCATTGCTCCATGTATAAACACAATTGGGTTTTTATGTTATCTGTATCCTGCAACTTTGCTGAATTTATTAGTTCTGGGAGTTGCTTGCTTTTTATTTTGTTCATTTATTGTATACTCTTTGTTATTTATATGTAGAATCTACATAGATGGTCGTGTTATTTACAAATAAAGATTTACAAATTTATTAACTTGTAATTTAAAATTGTAGTCTATTTCTTTCTGAGTTTCATGTCATATATTTGCTGTCTTGCTTTCATTTTTATTTTTAAATTTTATTCTTTTTTTTTTTGGCCTAACTTTCTTGTGGTGAATAGAATTTTCAATAGCGTTGTGAAATCAGGCAGGTATATCATTTCCAATCTCAGGGCAAACATTGATGGTCTTTCACCATCAATTGTAATGTTGAGGATGTTCTCTATTTCTAGATTTCTGGCAATTTTTATCCTGCTTGAGGACTAAATTATTTGATTGATGTCAAATCACTTATAATTATGATTTGTATCAAAGTCTTTTTTTCTCTTTTTGATTGACATGATCATGCATTTTTCCTTATTTAGAATATTATGGTAAATTGCATTGATTGATTTTGAGTAGAGAGCCAACCTTGCATTCCTGGAACAATTGCTAATTCAGGATGATATACAATTCTTTCATGTATTACTGGATTCTATCTTCAGTTTGATTTTTCTATTGTGTTAAATATTTTTAGTCCATATTCATAAAGGATGTTAGTCTGCAGTTTTTAATTTGTATTGTAATTGTATAGTTTTAGTTTCTCAGACATCGTGTCTGGTGAGGGGCGGACCCTGTGCATTGTCTACACTCAGCAGGAATCTTGTCCCCGGGACATGGTGGGCCTGGGTGTGCTCCCCTCACTCTCCATCCCCTTTATTTAAATGCTACCTTCTTGATCTTGAGTGGTTGATTATTTTAATGCGTAGATGAGTTTGGTTCCAAACACTAGATGTAAGCAGTAATTTAAAATTCTTGCTGATTCGGGGGGGGGGAGGGGGGTTTGTTTTAACTCTACTCTTCTGGATTGTGAGGTAAGCATTTACTTTATTTGAAACTTTAATGATTTCTCGTTAATGATTTAATAATCTTTGATACATCAGGGCTTAAATCTGCCATCTTGTTGTTGTGGGGTTTTTTAAGTATTTTTGGAATGCTATTGAAAAGTAACATACTAGGGGGGCAAAAAAATTAACAATACTATGCATTCGTGTGTAGGAGGCCTACTGGACCTTAAGCAAGGACGGTGTAACAGCGAGGAATTACTAAACCTGAATGGAAGCCTAATATGATAGTGGGTCAAGAGGAAACTAAAAGGAAAGCGAGGAGTGAACTAGGAGGCAAAGGATATTCATAGAGAACTAAATACAGGCCAGTTTTATCAGTGACTGGCAAATCTCTTCCCTGTGACCCCTCTGTTGCAGCTAGACATTTGACCTCAACTCAAGTACTCCCTCAACATAAGAATACTTTGTTCTAATAATCCAGCATTCTGTGATGATCACCTTCCCGACATGATTGCACAAGACAAAATGGGTGCATAAGCAAGTGTGGTGAAAAAAGCTGACAGTGCCCAGCTATCAAAAGATATAATATCTGGAGTCTTGAAGATAAAATAAGTGGCCATCTAACTGAGAAACAGCCAAGTCCACATGGTAGAAGAACAACAGCCTTTGTGATCATGAGGTGATAAGAGATGTAAAATGCCCAATAAAAGTATTTAATATTTTTGTAATACTATACATCCTTTTAAGAAGATCTGGTGGTGTAGTGGGTTAACTCATGGGACAGCTATTTATCTGCAAGCAGAGAAATTCATACCCACCAGCCACTCCTCAAAAAAAAGATGAGGCTTTCTGCTCCCGCAGAAATGTATAGTCAGGGAAATTCACAACCGTGCTACTCGGTCCTCTAGGGTCTCCTTGTGTCCAAATTGACTTGATGGCGGTGAGTTTGGTTTGGGGTTTGTATATGCCTCCTTTGTAACAGTATACTGGTGTCATCCTTCTATCAGTACTAGAAAAGGATAGAAACCTTTCTTTCTTTTAGTTCCCCCATCTTCCCCCATTGATACTATTGATCTTATGTACATCTGTTATATATGGGTTTATAATCACATCTGACAAGGTCATAATTGTTCACTTACATTCAAGTATAATTTATAAAACTCAAGAGGAAAAGGAAAGTCTGCTTTCACTTACCATGTTGTTTTCTTCCTTTTTGATGATCCAATGCTGCTGCTTCTACCGTTTCTTTTCCCTACAGAGAACTTCTATTAGCTGTTCCTTTGGTGAGACTACCTGGAATACTGGCCTTATTCTCCATTTATCTTAAAAGTTCTTGATTTCTTCTTTACTCATGAAAGGTATGTTTTCTGAACTTAGGATTCTGGATTGGCAATTCTTTTATTTTGTAACTTAAGAAAATCTGCCCCTTCTTCTGGTATTCATAGTTTCTCATGATATATCTACTGTTATTCATATTGTTTCATTTTAACTATAGGCAAGGTGTCATTTTTTCTTTGTATTGCTTTCAAATGTCTCTCATCTTTAATTGTAAAAAGTGTGACTCTGAGCTGAACCCCGGTGGCGTAGTGGTTTTGCGCGGGACTGCGGCCCACTGGGATGGAGGTTCAATTCTGGCTCCCAGGAGCAAAGGCTGGGCCTCCTACTCCCACCACCAGGGCAGTGATGCCTAAAAAAAAAAAGAAAAAAAAAGTGTGACTCTGAGCTTTCTTATCATGAATTTCTTTGGGGGATTTTTTTAATATTCTTTAGAATATTTTTTAACCTTACTTACTTATCCTGTTCTCTTGGGACCCCAAAGACATGGTTATTCTTATAGTTTATAAGCTAAGTTCATTTTATTTTTCATTCTATTGTTCAGATTGATAATTTTTATTATTCTACTGTTCTTTCTTTGTTTTTCTACTGTTCTTTCTTTAGTTCACTGATTCTCTCCTTTGTTGCCTTTATCTGTGCAGAGCATATCTATTGCACTTTATTTGTTATTGTGTTTTTTCAGTTTTAAGAGTTCTGTTTGATCTTTATAGCTTCTATTTGAGAATTGAGAATCTTTTTGGCTTGTTTGTCTGAAGCATGTCTATACTTGCCCATCAAAGAATTTTGTCAGATAACTGTAATACCTCTATCACATATATGAATTGTATTTTTTTTAAATTTAGTTATACATCTTCCTGGTTCTTGAAATGAGAAATGCTTTGTTTAAAGCTTGATCTTTTTATATTGTGTTATGCAAATCTTGATCTTACTTAAAATTTCAGTTTAGGTAGCATTATGTAACACTATTCTGGCAGAGTAGGTGAGGGTACCCCTTTGTTACTTGCAGATGGAAGAAGACATTCCTTTCCTTCACTCAATCTCCATTAACACCACTGAAGTGAGTCTTACTCATTTCTCGGTGAGAGGGGAATTCAAGCTACCGATGGTTCTCCACTGATACTCCCTGACTGGGATCATTAGAAATACTGTTACTGTTGTCCATATGGCTCCAATGACATCATGAGGAATGTGGTCAATTATCACTCAGTGATGGTGAAACTTGATTCTCTACCAGGATCCCTGGTAGTCAAGGCCACCTCTCACTGTGCCAATAGTCATGAGGGGGGCGGGGAAAGAGAGAGGAGAAGGTGCTTCCTAACTTTTGGGTGGTGTGGAAGTTCAGTCTCTCCACGTGGTCTCCACTAACACTGTGGGATGAACATATGACACCATCCAATGAGAATGAGAAGCAAGCTTGGCAGTGTTGTCGTGAGAGGGATCCAGGATCAGAGGGATGCTGACAATGCTTAGTGAGACTGTCAGTGGAGGTGACACCAAAATGACTGTTCATAAAATTTTTGTGCAATATTTCAGCAGAAATCTGTTACTTTAACTAAAAATATCCAGGCAGTTAGCTATAACAATAAAACTATTTTTGTAGGCTTAGCTTATAGGCACCAACACCTATAAGGTGAAAACTGTATTCTAATTTGGTTTTAGAACCTTCTAATGTATGATGATCATAAGTGTAATTGTTACCCAATTACAATGACACTTTGAGTAACGTGATTTCCTCTGCATGTGTTACAAGGATGTGATGCTATATCCATTGTTCTGGTGTTTTTGTAGTTGCTGACTTTGTTAACTTTTCTGGTGTTTTAGCTAAAATATTGCAGTACCATACTTTTACACAAATAGCATGTGTCTTCTACATTCATTTGTAAGTGCTGGTATGTCAAAAATATTTTTTACATGATGCCTAAAAGATAAACATAGCACATTTACAAAAATACCTCCCTGAGAGAGAAATAATTGTGAAATGAAGAAGCCAAGTGTTATTTGTATAAAACTAAATTATCAAGCATTCATGAAGGAGAGAGAGTGGGAGAGAGGGGGAAAACTGAGGAGCTGATACCAAGGCCTCAAGAAAATGTTTCAAAAAGGATGATAGCAACATAAGTATAAATGTATTTGACACAATGGATGTATATAGTGTGATAAGAGCTGTAAAAGTCCCCAATAAAATGATTTTTTAAACCTGAATTAATACTTGTGAACTTAATCAGTTTTTTGAGAAAAAAATTGAAGAAAATGAAAGAGAAAAATCAAAGCAGAATCAGATACTAATAATGTTGCAAATAATGTGGTTTTTTAACATAAAAAGTGTTTACAAAATAATTTTATTGCTAGAGTTAATGCAATCTAAGAAATATTACACTTCAGCAATGTACAACTCTATTTGTGGCATATTTTCCTATGGTTAAAATTGATATCTTAGTAATGGACATTACTAAAAATTCTGCATGATCTGGTACATGAAGTGCTTGATTGGGGAGAAGGGGTAACACCATTCTTTCCTACATGGAGTGATAACAACTCTAGAGACATCACTGGATGGGGAAGACCATCGCAATCTGACAAATATAAGCTCCCCATTTAGCTTTCCAGGAAAAAGATGAGACTGTCTGATGCCATGAAGATTAGCAACCTCAAAAACCCATAGTGTTCCATAGAGTAACTGTGAGTCAGAATTGACTGAGGCTGGAATTTAGCCTTTGTCGGTCTGGGTGAACCTAAGGCTAGTTTTGTGGTGGATTTTGTTTGGAATGCTGGAATACAGCGCAATTATCATCTTAAAGATTTTCTGTTTGCTAGATTTTCCCCTTTCTGGTTCTTTCATTAGAAGGAGCAGATTTTCAGGGGGACACGATTTCCCTGCACACATTGGTAGTTCCTCCCCCTCCATCCCTGAGCTATGTGGGACAAAGGGGATTTGTTGCATGGAAGTCTGCAGTTCCTTCATAATCTTCCTCTTCTCTCTATCGGGATCTTCTTAGGGTTGAAACATACAGATATTCTAGAGTTGTGAGTTGTACTTATAGGAAGATAAGGAAAAGTATGTCTATTCCACATTTTCCTGAAGCTGAAGTTTCCTCTTAACTTTTTAAATAGTCCTTTAACTAATTGGATGTTTCCCTTCATCTCATCCATCCATCCAGATAAAGCAGCAGTTTTCTACCTGTGGGTTGTGGCCCCTTTTGGCGGGGGGCGGGCTGGTGTCAAATGACCCTTTCACAAAGATTGCCTGATTCATAATAGTAGCAAAATTACAGTTAGGAAATAGCAATGAAAATAATTTTATGGTTCAGGGGGGTCACCACAACATTAAAGGGTCGCAGTATTTGGAAGTTTGGAAGTATTTGGAACCACTGAGATAAAGTAGTCTGCCCCTTTAAGACAACAATAGTCTGTAATTTTCTTTCTTGTAGAACTTACAGGCGTCTTCTCACCTATGAAATAAAATGTAAATGTTTCCGCCTGGTTTTTAAGATCTTCTCTAACTCAGTCCAAGCCCCCTGCTCAATCCTTTACTCTTCCCTGTTACTTCTCCCTTCTCTTCATCCCTACAGTAAATTGGATTCCTTTCTGAGATTTCCTGCATATTTTGTATGCTTTCTTGCTCACTTTCCTCATATCATCCTCCACACCAAGAGCACTCCAAGATTGTTAAAATATTCTATTCCATTCAAGGCCATACAGTAACTGTGACCTATACTTCCTACTTCCTTTTGTACTCTCGTAGTCAAGATTAACTGTGACACTTCTATGGCATGGATCACATACTGTCTTGTAAAAAAGTTATTTGTGACCATGAATTTACTCCTCTTTTAGAGTGTGAGTTCCTTGGGGGATAAAATCCTGTGTAATTAGACTTGGCCTCCTCTATAGGCCCTAGCATGGGGTATGGCACACACATAAAATGCATGAAGAATGCCTGAGGAAATTGTGTCAGTCTGGGTAGACTTGAGAAACAAATTCATAAATACACATATGTATATAAGGAAGAGTATTGCATTGAGAAAGCATCCCAACCCAGTTCAGTTCAAGGTCATAAGTCCGATATTAGCCCATACGTCTGACAGCAACAAAACATATACAAGGATGCTGAATGCAAGAAGATCTTCTACATAAAATTAATTGCAGCACTATTTACTAAAACAAAAAAATGGAAACAAAGGTATAATTCATTACAGAGAGTTAAGACACAGCATATTGTCATGTCTACTGTGGTAATGAATGGTTTCTCCCTGTGTCAGTCCAGGTAGACTAGAGAAACAAATTCATAGACACACATATGGATATAAGGGAAAGATTTATAGACAAGAGGAATGGAACACTGAGAAAGCATCCCAACCCAATCAATAAGTCATAAGCCATAAGTCCAATATTCATAATTCAAAGTCATAAGTCCAATATTAGCCCATATGTCCGATGCCAGTCTATAAAGTTTCCTTCCAACTCAAGAAGTCCCAGGCTTGTGGATGCAGAGTCCCGGCTCTGGCAAGGGTCTGGCAAGGGCATGGCTCCTCGTTTTCAGGGCTCAAGGTCCATTGGTGGTAGAAACATCTTGGCACTGGCAGGGGTCTCTCTGTGACTTTTCCGGCTTCAGAGATTTGGTTCCATCAGGGTAAGGCCAAGTGGCTTCTCCTCTGGCTCCTCCAGTTCCTCAGACGCTGCCCTCTTGTCTTGTCAGTCAAGTGACTCCCAAAAACTGGGGGAAATGGTCTCTCATCTCCACGAGGGAAATACCACGAGACTCCCAGAATTCTCAGAATAAAGCCATGCCCACACAGAGGCCTCATTGGCTACTCATTGACTACCTCCAGATTGACAGGCTAGATTCTACCCCTACATCCCAATCATGAAATTGACACCAAGTCCATGACTGCCACACTCCCACTATCCACAGTAGTACTAGAAATTCTCCCGAGCAGTGCTCAGCTAAGTGGAGATATAAAAGGAAGCAGTTAGGAAAAATGGTCTCCATCTATACCCAGCTCAGTGGGCATCTTTTCCCAACAATAGCATTGGAATCGGCTTTGGAATGAAACATTCAAACTGGGACTAGGCATTCTCCACGGATTCATCCCTCAACTTACCAATCTATATTCTCAAGAAAACCTCCATCAGTTTTCTGCTGCATGAGAAAAATGTGCAAATGTGTAAGCAGAGCATTCAAGACACTCTACCTGTTATAGCTTCGTCTCTTGCCATTCGAGGCAGAGCTAAGAAGTCAGAAGCAGGGAGGTACATATCTAGGGCTGATGTATATGCAACTTTTTTAAGAGTCGATTTAACTATGGGAGTGTCTAATAGGTGAATAGTTTATCGAGAAAGCTATTTTAAAAGAAAGAAAGAAACCAGACTTTATCAATGGTAGCCATGGGTGAAGGAGGAAGAGTTGTTGTTAAGGGGGTACTGAGTTTATGTTAATGGTGATGTTATTTGGGAACGAATTTCATTAATGGTTTGACAACATGAAGAGTACACTCTATGGCACTGAATTATAAATGCAGAAGTTAATGAACTTAAGAATATTTTTGCCTACATTTTTGATATGAATTTTCAAAATAATTTCATGAATCTTTAAAAATTGCAACCCACCCAAAAAAAAGAAATGTAAAAATAAAGGGCACCAACTTAGGCCTGGGTTTAAATCTAGTTCAGTTTCTTGATAGCTTTATGATCCTGTGTTACTTGTTGGAACCTGATAATTCTCAGTCCCAATAAAATTGGTGTGTGTGTGTACATTCCATGAAGCTCACCTTCCAGACACGATTGCTGAAGACAAGTGTGTGCATTAGCAAATGTGGTGAAGAAAGTTGATGGTGACCACCTATCGAAAGATATAGATAGCATCTGGGGTCTTAAAGACTTGAAGGTAAACAAGGTGCCATCTAGCTCAGCGGAAACAAAGCCCACATGGAAGAAGCACACCAACCTGTGTGACCAGGAGGTGTTGAAGGGGTCAGAAATCAAGGAACTAAAAATTATATCATTATAAATGAGATGGAGTACAAATTGGGAACCCAAAGCCTACCTGTAGGTAATGTGATATCCCCTTCAGGGTATAGTCTAGCAACAATGAAACAGGCAAATTTCCTCTAGTTCTTAAAGGCTTCCTCTCCCACCCCCACCCCTCACTATCATGATCCCAATTCTACCTTACAAATCCAACTAGACCAGAGGTTGTACACTGGTACAGATAAGAAGCAGAAACATGGGGAATTCAGGACAGATGATCCCTTCAGGACTGGGAGAGTGGAGGAAAAGTGGGATAGGAGGGTGGAACTGATTATAAGGATCTACATATAACCTCCTCCCTGGGGTATGGACAATAGGGAAGTGAGTGAGAGGAGACATTGGACAGAGTAAGAGATGACAAAATAATCATAATTTGTAAATTATCAAGGGTTCATGAGGGAGGGGGGAGCAGGGAGGGAGAGGGGAAATGAGGAGCTAATACCAAGGGTTAAGTAGAAGGCAAATGTTTTGAGAATGATGCTGGCAACAAATGTACAAATGTGTTTGGCATAATTTTATATATATATATATATATATATATATATATATATATAGTGGTAAGAGTTGTATGAGCCCCCAATAAAATGATTTTTAATTGGTGTGTGTGTTTTATTGTTGTTATTGTTGTTGTTGGGAGGAATAGATTAGGTAGTGAGTTTATAGCACATCATCGATGAGCGGGTTAATGGCAGTTATTTTTAACATGAGGTTAGAGAACTCTATGGGAGCAGAAAACCTTCGCTTTCTCCTGCAGAACTGCTGTTAGATTTGAATCACTGACCTTGTGACTAACACCCTACCTTGTCAACCAGTAAGTCACCAGGGAGCCCTGTTTCTCCTGTGTCCCATAGGGTCACGATGGGTCAGGATCTTCTCAGTGGCAATAAGCCTGTGCTGGAGACCCAGGACTAACAGCTAGTCACAGGCAGCCACCACCCACCAGCAAACTTAAGTTTGTGTGTCTCAGAAGAAGGACAGCCAGAGTGCCTCTTGCAGGCAAGGATGACAAACCTTCATCTTCCAGACATTGGACGTATTGTTAGAAGAGGCCAGTCCTTGGAGAAGACCATCATGATGGGGCAACTCAAGGGGCAGCGCAAAGGGGAAGGCCCTCCACAAGATGGACAGACCGGTGGCGGCCGGGATGAGTGCAGACAGAGGATGGTGCAGGGTCAGGACGGGTTTCCTTCTGCTATGGGTAGGCTTGCTGTGGGTCAAAACCAGCTCCATGGCACCTAACAGCAATGGCATGCTGCCCAATGGGTTTCAGCAAAAATTCCAGACTGAGACAGATGAGAAAGAAAGACCTAGAGTCTCCTTCAAAAAAACCAGCCTCTAGGAAGTCTATAGATCACAACGGTTCGAGCCACAGCTGATCATGAGATGGTTCAGGGGTCACCATGGGTCAGGAGTGACTTGATGGTAACGAAGATCAACATTGAATGAAGCTGAAGCACATTGAATGGTTGCTTTGCAGACGCAAATCCTGAATCTTGTTTTTCAGACCGAATGGCCATGACTAGGGGCATGCCAAGTGCCTTTGAACAGGAGAGGGGAGAGGGAGTAGGTGAAGATAAAACAGGGGTGAAGGGGGAGCATCCCTATAAGGCAAGCTGCCTGTTGTTGGGGGAGAATGCTAAACGGAACTCGGAGAGAAACTGAGAGAGGTCTTGGTGAGAAAGCAGCTTCTGAGGTGCAGTGGTCATGCTGCGTCCAGCAGTTTGAGCATCTGATTCCCTTGAACATCAGAACAAGCACAGGCCTGACTGTCTTCAGCTGACGGGGGCACATTCCTCATCTCCTGCCGATGAACTGTCTGCGCTTCTCTAATAGCTGCTTCTCAGAACGCTATGCCCACTCATAAGAGGTTGATCTTAGCAACTTGTCCTGGGCTTTCTGTTGGGTAGATATTCACTATGGTTTTTATTCTTTGTTATACTCCGTTATATGTGTGTGCTCTTATAAGGGGCTCCAGGAAAGAGTGTCAGATACCCACTTCGTAAGTACATTTATTATTATCTCCGTTGTTCAAGCCGCACAAAATAAATGTCTGGCATTTCCAGAAATTGCTATCGATTCAGCAGCAGATTTTACAAGGCCAATCAATAACAGTTTCCTCCCCACCTGCCCTCTCCCTTACTATATATTTATTTGTGATCAAGCTTTCTGTTTCTCCTGTGCTTTCTAGTGCTTGTAATTGGTCCAGAATAAATGGATGATTTCATCTTTTTCCAGGAAAAAGCAAAGGGGAGGGATTTACTATTAAAAATATCTTTCTCTCCCCTCCTAAAACAGAATCCTGTGTGTATGAGAGAGAGAGATTGAATTCAAGCATTTCTGCCATCTATCCTTAGTACATAAGCCACAATTTATGATCTCTTTTCCCTGCACCTAAGTCATGTTGTACTAGGTGATTAGGAGCCCAGAAAAC
This sequence comes from Nesogale talazaci, assembly GCA_004026705.1. Taxonomy (NCBI): domain Eukaryota; kingdom Metazoa; phylum Chordata; class Mammalia; order Afrosoricida; family Tenrecidae; genus Nesogale; species Nesogale talazaci. The sequence goes on along the minus strand of PVJH01007565.1, from coordinate 52,092 downwards.
CACATAGACCCCCTTCCAGTCATAAACTTGTTCGTTGTGATGCTTTTGTATGTCACCAAATATAATAAGCAAAAAATAAATTCTCTCCTCCTGAGTTGATTCAGACTCACCGTGTCCCAATAGGACACAATAGAACTGTACCAGGGGGTTTCTGAGGCAGTGAAGGTTTACAGGAGCGGCTGCCACATCTTTCTCTTGTGAAGTAGATGGTACCTTCAAACCACCAAATTTGGTTAGCATTTGGGTGCTTTAGCCACTGTGTCACCTGGGCTCCCACAAGCAAATATATAAACACAAGTTAAAGCAAGAGAGAACTTCAGAGTTCTCCAAGCCCACCATGTAGATTCCAACTCATAGTGACCCGACACCAAAAAACTCAATGCTAGTGGTTGGTGGATTTGAACTGTTGATCTAGTGGTTAGCAGCCCAATTTGTAACCTAATACCTTACCAGGGCTTCCTAGTGATCTTTTAAGACAGACTAAATCTATTCCTTATGGTTCTTAAATCTTTCTGGGAGCAGCCAGCCTTACTCATCTCCCATATGGTAGGTTTGAACCACTGACTTTGCAGTTAGCCACCCAATACTTGCTCCCCTGCACCAGCAGGGCTTATAAAAAGGATATGTGTATGTGGAGAATCACTGTGAGCATGTAGATTCTAAAGTGACCCTATAGGATAGAGTATATTTGCCCCTGTGGGTTTCCACAGCTGCAACTATTTATGGGAGTAGAAAACTTCATCTTTCTCCCATTCAGTTGCTGGTGGATTCAAACTGTTGACTTTGTGGTAAACAGCCTCACTATGCCATCAGAGTTCCAGGATTCTTTAAAAAAAAAAAAAGTGGGCCTACATTCAGGTCTCTCCATCCAGTACTTTCCCCTCTACCCAAGTGCACCAATCCAGATGACTGTTCACGTGTCTGTCCCTATGGAAAAGAAGTCCTCATAGTTTTACTGTGATAGAGAGCAGAGACACAGGAACCACCCACTGATACTCAATAGATTCTCATCCCACTACAGGCTACTTGGCTAGTCCATATTCCATGGCCTTCAGGATTCTTTACTTCTTAGGGTCTAGACTGCCTGTGCCGCTACCACCATCTCCACCCACTGATAAGACATGGCCCAGAACCACAGGAGGAACAGGGACCCTGGTAGGAGAATGGGGGTATAGGAGCATTCCAATTATTCATACCCAAATTGGGCTCCTGGTCAGGTGCCTGTCTTAGGAAAATGGCTTCCTCCTCTTGCACACTCTACAAATGATTGTTCAAGAAGCACAGCCCTAAGGTATCCAGACCTAAACAACAGAAAACAGTTACAACTGAGCTGGAGGGCCAGAAGCCGTCCTTGATAACACGACCTTAAGCAAATATTCAAAGGGTTTATAAAAGTTGGTAGAAAATTTCTATCATCTTCTCATTCCATTTTCTCATGAACTTTGTGATGCAATCTCATAATGGCATCAGAATATTGGGGATAGTATGTGCCCTGCAGCTTCCCAGAAAAAACAAACTTTTTGTAACAACAGCAAAAACCAGAGTCTCTGATAAATTTTAGGTTAAGCCATAGCTTATAAAGTTCACATATTTCTCATTCAGGAATAACATGAAGCTAAAGAAATCTATGAGTACCTTGAAAAAAATTCATGTTACAGATTCATCAAGATCAATTTCACTTACAATTGTTGGACACACAGGAAAACTGTATTTCCCATGCTTCTTTGCATCTAGGATGGACCATCTGACTAGTTTGGTCCAATGAATTGTAAGTAACTGTGACATAAAGAGAAACTTAGAAGAGTGAACAGTGTGCATCTTATATACTCTCTCTTCCACTCCCATGGAAACCCTAGAATCCCAAAACAAAAGTAGACTGGATTCTTAAATTAGCATTTACAAAAGAACTGCCTTGCAGGGTCAACTAAACTCTTTATGAAGCTTGTGTGAAAAATAGACAAATGTGTATGAGATTTGAGAGGGATAATCTGGCCTGACACTTTTACCTGTCTGAGAAGATGACTACCTATTTTCCTTGTTTGGCATATTATTAAAAAACAAATAGATTATTTGAAAATAGCTATTCGAACCATGCATGCTTCTTTTTATCTAGATAAAAGCACATTAGAAGAGTAATTTCCCCCAAATATATCCAGTGGATTCTCCCTGAAAACACAGACATTCAGCCCCACTAGTTAAAAAGGCATCGCCTCAGCATTGCTGAGCAGGCTTCTAGTGATAGCTTGAACCCTTATAGGAAGAAGGATGATACCTCTCACACAAGGCACCTAAACCGGTTCAACTCCCTTTGCTAGAAATGCTTTCTTTAAGATCAACCCAATTCAGATTCGTTTACTTCCACTCTTTGACCTTAGCTCTTCTCTCTGAAATTCTAGAATATCAAAATACAACTCCATATTTCTCCCAAAACAGATCTCTCCCAGGTCCTCCAGGAAGTTTCTTTCTAGTCTACAACTAATAAACCCAATTAATCAAATTGCAATTAACAAGACAAATCCTAATCAGATGTCAGCCAAACAATTCCTCCAATTGTTTTGTTGGATTTGGATCTTATAATATTTATACTGCATATCAAATAAATGGAATTCTGCCTGGAGCCTAAAATTCTAACAGTTCAAGAAAGATTTGAATCATATCAGCATTTGTGTTATTAGGATTTAACCTGACTTTTGTCCATTAAGTACCTTCTAACACCACAAGGTCAGAAAAATTGTCAGCAAACCCAGGCAAATAGATTATGATTGCATTGACAGGTCTTTTCATAAACTAATGGGCTGTCTCACCTATCATAGCTGCCATCCCCCATGGGGTCCTGTAAGCAGATTGCCAAGGAGTTTGTTGAATTTGGCAAATTGATATACTGGGCTTATTTGACTTCCCATTTCTATAAATGATCGTTAGGTATTTCAACAATACATAATGTGCTAAGAACACCTAATGAGGCATTAGATAGATAAATAAATGATTCAGATGAGAACTAGAGTGTCAACACAGAACACCCAAAATCTCATTTTCATCTTAAGAGTGGATTCTCTTCAAATTTTAAGTGGAGAGTTTTCAATGTGTGTATGTGAGCTTTCTGAGTCTTGTATAAGCCATGTATGGTCACCAGTGTTCCTATAGAAGAGGTAACAATTTTACATGAAAGGCTAAAAGAATTAAAAGATGAAGGCTAGCTTAAAAAAGGAAAAATTCAAGCATAAGTAAACAGTTTTCTGTTTTGTTTTAATTTTAAATGAGAATATCTGGCAGGGTAGGAGGTGGGAGGAACACTCATATATTCCTTTTCCCTGGAAGTTACCAATGGTTACACAATTGGATTGTTAGCTACAGGACTGGAGGTTTGAGTCCAATCTAAGAAGCATCAAGGAAGAAAGGCATGGCAATTAACCACAGAAAAATCAACACAGTTTGACTGATATATCTGCATAACCCATGAGTCAGAGTAAACTTAGTGGTAAGTGGTCTTGGAGCATAAACAAAAACAATCATTTCAAAGACAGTTTGGAAATATGACAAAAACTTTTAACCTGACCCACTGAATTCATTTCTAGATATTTATTCTAAGACAGTACTCTTGGTTGTCAGCACAGAGTCATCTACAGAGATGTTTATTGCTACACTATTTACAAGATCAGCAAGTAGAAACAAACCAAAAAGCCAACAGAAGGTAATTAGCTTCTTTTTAAAGCCTGCTATATTCATCTATAGAGTGTTAGGTTACATAAGCTTTAAAAACTGTGTTATAGATGAATTATTAATATTTAAAATTTGCCTAATTTACTGTTAAGATTTTTTAAATCATTTTATTGGGGACTCGTACAACTCTTACCACAATCCATACATCCAGCCATTGTGTCAAGCACATTTGTACATTTTTTACCATCATCATTTTCAAAACATTTTCTTTCTACTTGAGCCTTGATATCAGCTCTTCATTTTTCCCCACCCTCCCTCCTCCAGGAACTCTTTATAATTTATAAATTATTATTTTTTTTCATTTCTTACACTGATCAATGTCTCCCTTCACCCACTGTTCTGGTGTCCTTTCTCCTGGGATGGGCTTTGGGTCTCCACTCCATGTTCCCTCTCAATCACAATGATATGATTTTTTGTTCTAGGTCTTTGTTGTCTGATGCTATCGGATGCCTCATGATCACAAAGGTTGGTGTGCTTCTTCCATGTGGACCTTGTTGCTTCATGGCTAGATGGCTGCTTGTTCATCTTCAAGCCTTGAAGACCCCAGGCTCTATGTCTTTTGATAGCCGGCTACCATCAGCTTTCTTCACCACATTTGCCTATGCTCCCATATGCTTCAGGGATCGTATCAGGGAAGGTGAGTGTGACAGAATGCTGAGTTATTAGAACCAAGTATTCTTGCATTGAGAGAGGACTTGAGTGAAGGCCTAATGTCCATCTGCTGTCTTAATACTTAACAAATAAATACATGTACATAGCTCTATTTCGCTATTGTTATATATAAATATATTTATATATTGCATGTCTATAGTTAGACCTCCATAAATGCCCTATGTCTCCTAGTTCTTTCCTCTATTTCATATTACTTTCCTCTTGTCCTACTATCATGCTCACACTTTCTTTCAGGTTTTGGTAATTCCCCTCAGTTACATTACTCTTGATCAAATCCTAACAGGCATCCTTCACGCTCCTTCCATCGATTTTAGTTCACTTGTTGTTCCCTTGCTACTGGATTTGTTAACACCCACTTCCCCCACCCACCCTATCTTCTGCTCTCGCATGTCCCTTTGGAATCATCAGTCCCATTGTTTGCTTCTGTGGATTGTTTATCCCGCCTATCTTATCTAGATAGATATGCAGAGACAATAGTAAACACAAAAACAAGACAACAAAAGAAAGCAACAAAACAACAACAAAAAAGACAATTCCATAAATAGTTCAATGTCTGTTTGTTGACCTTTAAGAATGTTTTCCAATTGAGTCTAGCCCCACAGTTTCTTTCTGATATTTCCTGGAAACTTTTTCGCCTTCTTCCTTGCTACTTTGTTGCATGCTCTTAGTGTTTCACTAGGTGTAGTGGGGTCAGAATGGGCACAATTCTCATACTGTGTCCCCAGTGTTGCCCCGAGCAGCACTATGGGTCAGTAAGTGGGGGAAGGGGAGGCAGCCCTATGTCCTCTCTGTACATTGAAATATCATCCATGAGGATTATTGGGCCAAGATGCGCTCCAGTCTCTCTTCCTCCCCCCTCATTTACTCCTATGTGCTCTGATCAGATGTGTCCCTCTCCTTAAGCTGTAGCTTCACTGCTGTCCTCTGAAGTAAATTCTTCCTCAATGGGGTAAGAGAGGGTGGTGCTGTCCACATATTTGGGATTATAGTACTTTAAAAATACAAATTATGCAAATACATATGAAGACACAAGCATAGACTAAAAGCATATCCATGCTTAACAGCGTTCATATCTGAGGATTGAGATTCTGGGGGCCGTCTTGTTTCCTTCTTAATCACTTCTGAATTTTTCCAAATGGTTATTGTGAACACTTAAAATGCTAATATATAAAATATTATAATGCGATATATTCTTTATGAAAAATCTTCTCATCTCTCAAGATCTGTTGTTACTGGCATCTCTTTCTTGGGTGCTTCCCACATGGTATTAAGTGAATCAAACTGCTTGCGTTCTAATTAGCAGAATGACACACATAACCTGCCTTTTAAAACAAGTCTGAAAACCTAGAGTATTCCACAAGTATTCAAGGTACCTGACTCAGTTGCACTTGAAATAAAGAAATGTGTGGAATTTTAAAGCTAGGAAGTGAGTATTAGTGTTACCATTCAAGAGTATACAATATGGAGCGAGAACATGAAATCAAATGCTAACTCTGCCACTGCCTAGTTAGTAACTCACACCTTCTTCCTCCTCCCCAGAGTCAGTTATCTGTTGTCATTATTGGTATCATTTCCCTGATTTGCGTTAGAGTTCTTGTTGTTACTCTGTGCTATCAACTTGATCCTGAATTGCAGTGACCCTCGCTGACATAGGCTTCCCAGGCTGACATCTTTATGGGAGTGTAGCACCAGATCTTTCCTTGTGAGAAACCAGTGGCGTATATTCCCACCACCACCTTCATGATTAGCTGTTGAGAGCTTAACCTTTGTTCCACAAAGCTCCTGTCTTAGATTTTAACACTAAATCTGCATGTCTACAATATATTTTATATTTGTTTATTTGTGAAAGTTATAAAGATAGAATTACACAGGGAAACCATGATTTCCATGGCCATGGATATAAGAAGTCTTTGTAATGTATTGAGTGACATCATCTTCAGTAATCATATTAGGTGGGGATGTGAGCATTGAATTTCAACTCTGTCATACAGGTGGCTGGTCTCACAATTTTGGCATTGAGTGATTCCACTCAGGTCTAGACCTTGTCTCTTAGCCAGACAGTCAGTACAATTCATATACATGGACCCATTTCAGCTCTGTTTGTGACTTCTTGTGCCGCCTGGATGGAAAAATACTCACCTGAGGCTGAAGGGGTCCATAAATACCTACTTTGTTCATGAACTAGCAGGCGTCCCTCTGTTGAGTGAGTTCTTTAGCTATTATCAAGCCTCTAAGGTCACATTTGGTTAATTCTTGGCTAGAAATCAATACACTGAGAGCGATGGATTCTGATAAGAGTTTATAATAAGCATGTTCAAGTTCAAGAGACTTGCTGTCTTTTTGCATTCAGATGCTGAAAAGAAGGTGATAAACTCCCCTTCTGTTGGAAAAAAATACCATGCAATTACCTAAATATATACATATATATATATATATATATATATATATCTTTATTGTGTGTGTGTATGTGTGTGTGTGTGGGGGGGGGGGAGAGAGAGAGAGAGAGAGAGAGAATATGAGGAGCCCTGTTGGCAGAGAGGGTTTTGTGTTGGGCTGCGAATCAAAAAGTCAGCAGTTCAAAACCACCAACCATGTCAAGGTAGAGAGATGAGGCTTTCTACCTTTGTAAATAGTTCCAGACCCAGAAACCCACAGGGGCAGGCCCACTCTGCCCTCTAAGGTTCTTGCATTAGAATCAATTTCATAGCTGTATGTATATTATGCACAGCCTCACATACAGCACACACACACACACACACACACACATAATTTCTTTCCTTTTCTCCAATTCATGGTTACTTTAAACTTAGGTTCAGCTAGTTAAACACCCTCTATAATTTTTTTTTCAATCCCCAGAAAAATGTATCAATCTATTCTCTGATGTCACAGGAGTCAAGGTTAACACTTACCTTTGCCCCAGTTCTGGAACAATCTGGGCACTCTTTGATGTTGCCGGCCACCTTGTGAACTGATCCGTGGGGCTCCCAGTGCCCGAGGCTGAGTATCACTGTGGGTTTCCCAGCTGGCATTTGGCCAGTACTTGCCATTCTTCCTGTGCAACCACCCATGCATGTGTACAAGAGCACATGCATGTGTGAATGAGTGGCTGTGTTCAAGCGTGTGTAGGCATAATGTCTGCTCATTTCAGAAGTAGACAGCATTGCTATGAACTGTAGAAATAACAAGGAAAATGCCTTTCATGTAGTAAATGTTGGGTGAGTAAGTAAAGAAATGAACACTACTCCACCTGGCTCCCTGCCCCAACATTCCTCCTCCTACCCCAACTGAGGCTGCTAAATTTCCACCTTCAGGCCAACACTGCATCAGTCCTAAGAACAACTCAGAATGTAGTCTAATGCAATTTCAGGAATCTTAGCCTAGACTCTTAGAGTCTTTGAATTTACTGATCTTCCTGAGGGGGCCCAGAGTCTGTATTAGGATCCCTGCTATGCTCCTTTGCCATGGTGTCCTCTTTGTACATCAACGTTAGAACCTAGCACTTTCTACTACACTCATCCTGGAATCCCGTTCAATGATCTGCACTCCACTTCTCTAATTCTTGTGGCTTCGTAACCGACCATGAATTGGCATTTCATTGGCTCATAATGGAAAGAACTGGATGTTCATCTCTCCCTGATATTATTAATTAATAGCCATACTTTCTATGTGCCAGATCTGCCCACTGGAATTCTTCATCTCACTAGAAGGTGTATCTCCATAGTTTTTCAATATGGGCATCCTTAATTTTGAATCTATCCTTCTCCTCATCTTCCCTGTCTGTTGTCTAATGAAAAACCTTTCTTCCATTTCTAAAATTTAAATAACAACAAAATCGTTTTATTATTAGTTGGAGTTTAATACAAGCATCATATCATTTCAAATTTCAGTCATGTCAAATAGCCTGTACAATTGCTACTACAATCAGTTTCAAATAATTATTTTAACATATGGGCTCTTTGACATAATGTTCCTTTTAACCCTATCTCCAACACTGTCCCAAATCTCCCCCAAACCTCTTATTCCACTTGCTGTCCTTCTGGGTTCATTGATCCTAGGTTTCTTATACTGAAAAGCAGATAATAATGCTTCAAGAGGGTGACCTGCATGGACATAACACTTCTGAGATACACTAATATGAACAAGTAAAAACCAATCCAAATTTACAGAAAATTTTGGGAACCAGATCAGGTCAGCTCTTATCAAAAGGAGAAGCTTTACAGTTCAGTTGCCATCTGTTTTAGGTATTCCCATATCACCTTCCAGGATAGCTGTATGTATTTACAAGTCCATCAGCACTGGATAAGAGTGCCTATCTCACCACATGCTCTCCAATATTTGTTGTTCTCAGGGTTTTATTTAAACTGAACTATACTTATGGAAATTAGCTGTTATCTCGTGTGTTTTGATTTGCATTTCCTTGATGCCTAATGACCAGCAGCATTTCCTCATGTGTCTTTTAGCCATTGGATTATCATATTTTGTGAATCATCTGTCCTAGTCTTTTGCCCACCTTCTCAGAAGGTTATTAGTTTTTTTTTCCTTGTTATTACCTTATAAAATTCTGTAGATTTTAGTGATTAGTCCTTTGTTGTGTCATGACTAAAAACCTTTTCCCAGTCTCTGGGGTCTCTTTTTATTCTTAATAAACTCTTTTGCTGTACACAAGTGTCTTATTTTTAATAAGTCCCACCCATCTATTTTCTTCCACAGAGTGTGCTGCCTTTGGTCTTTCTGATAGGCCCTATATTCCCTGCACTAGCGTTCCTCGCTTTGTCTCAATTTTCTCATTGATGATCCTGAAAACTTTTACATTTATATACATTGAGTTTGTTTTTGTGCATGGAGTGAGATGTGGATTTTGCTTCATTTTTCTGCCTAAAGGCATTCAGCTTTTCTAACATCATTTATTGAAAAGAGTATCTACTCCCCATTTAATGTTCTTTGGGGGGGTGGGGGTGTCTTTGTTAAAAACCAGTTGTCTGTATACCAATGTTTTTGTTTCTGGGTTTTCTTATTCTGATTCATTGGCCCTAGAATCTACCAGAACCAGGCTCCTTTGACAACTGTGACTGTATAAAAAATTTTGGATCAGGTAGTGCAAGATCACCTATTTTGCTCTTCTTGAGTTCTTACTATCCTAAGCTTTGTACAGGTATTTTTTTTTATTAGGTTTATTCCTAGGTAGTTCATCTTTTGTATGGTTACTGTGAATGGAACTGATTCCTTGATATCTTTTTCTGCATTCCCATCAATTGAGATGATCATATAGTGCTTGTCCTTTGTCTTATTGATGTAGTAGATTGTGTTAATTGTTTTTCTAAAGTTGAACTGTCTCTGCATCCCTGGTATGAATTCCACTTGGTCATGATGTATTATTTTTTAAATATATTGTTGGATTATTGGCCAAGATTTTATTGAGGATTTTTACATCTTTGTTCATGAGAGATATTGGTCTATAATTCTCTATCTGTTGTGGGATCTTTGCCTGGTTTTGACATCCAAATTTTGATGGCTTAATTGAATGAGTTCAGGAGTCCCTTTATATTTTCTGAAAGTGTTTGTGTAGGACTGGTGTCAGCTCTTCTCTGAGTGCTTGCTAAAAACTGTGAAAATTTTTATGACCTTATCTATTTCTTCTTTTGCTATTGATCTGTTCAAGTTAATAATGTCAATATGCATTAATTTAGAGAGAGAGTGATTTTCCTGGTATTCATCCATCCCCGCGAAATTATTGAATTTGTCAGAATACTGTCTTTCATTGTACTGCATTCTTAATCTTCTTATTTTGTTAGGGTCTGTTGTGAATTCCCCCCGTTTCATCACTAATTCTAGATATTGAAATCTGCTCCTTTTCCTTTGCTAAATTTACTAGTGGCTTGTTGATTTTTTTAAAAAGAACCTACTTTTGGCTCATGTGATTGTTTCATTGTTCTTCTGCTTTCCAGCTCACTTATCTTTGTTATAATTTTTATGGTTTCTTTTGTTGTTGGAAGGCTTTTGCTGTTGACTCTGCTCTAGCTGCTGGAAATGCTAAAAATAGCTCTCTCCTCTTTTTACACCCAAACTTTGATTGCAATAATGTTACCTCTGATAACTCCCTTTGCTGCATCCTATATGATTTGGTATGTTGTATTGTTGTTCTCATTATTTTCTAGGAACTTCCTAATTTCTTCTCAGATTTGAGCTAAGACCCGTTCCTTTTTTGAGAAGAGTGTTATTGAGTCTCCAAGTATTCATATTTTTTGTTGTCATTTTTTCTATTGTTGATCTTCTATGTCATTGGTCAGAGGAGATGATTTGAATGACCTCTATATGTGTGAGCGTTCTCATGTTTCCCTTTTGTTCCAGCACATGATTTATTTTAAAATATGAGCTGTTTGCATTGGAGACAAATGTGTTTTTGTTTTGTTTTGCTTTTGCTATTGATTGGAGAGCTCTGAAATGTCTAAGAAGTGGAATTATTCAGTTTTGTCCTTCGGCTCTTCAGTTTCTTTATTGAGTTTCTTATCTGTTGATCTATCTTTCTTTGAGAACGTTGTATTGAAATCACCTACTATAATTGTTGATTGGGTAATTTCTTTTTCATCTCTCTGAGGATTTGATTAGCAAAGGTCTTTTGTTGAATGCATATATGTTTATTATGTTTATTATGTTTATGGTCTCATGACCCCTTGAGCATTATGTCATGCTTATTCTTATTTCTCATTAAGTCATGTACCTTGAGGTCCATTTTGTCAGAGATTAGTATTGCCACCTCTGCTTTCTTCTGATTGTCATAAACTTGGTAAATTTTTCTACATCCTTTGACTCTCAGTCTGTTTTTGTTTGTAAGTTTGAGATGTGCTTCTTGAAGGCAGCAAATGGATGGATTTTATCTCATCTGGTCTGCTACTCTTTGTCTTTTAAGAGGTGCATTTAAACCATTAACATTTATTGTGATTAAGTATAAATGTAGATTCATTCCTGTCATCTCGTACCATTTGTACTTTGCTTTCTTCCACTTTTATAGGGTGATATTTGTGTGTTAGGAGTTTATTTTTGTTAGTTTTTCCATTGGATATGAAATGAATTGAGTACTGTTTTCAATGTTTTGGTTTCTAGGTGATGTTACACCTGTCGTGGTCTCATTTTGTGTGCTGCAGTTGTTGATTTTCTGCCTATAAGGAATGGAAAAGTATTCTTTGTAATGCTGACTTTGTTTTTCTTGGATTCTCCAAATGTTTCCTTGTTTGAGAAAACTTCAATTTCTCCCTCAAATTTGATGTGACTGTTTTTTTTTTCCTCTCTAGCTGCTCTCTTGAGTCTCTCCTTTTCCTTGAAGCTGATCTTTTGACTGCTACTATATGCCTTGATGTGTTCTTATTTTGTTTGGAGGAGAAGATTTTAATCTAATGAGTCTCTACTCCTTGAATGATCATCATCTTCTGCTTTGTGAACTTTTCTTGCAAGTATTCCCTTATTATTTTAACTGTAGCCTAATTTATTTTCTCTTGCTCAGGGACCTCAATTATTCAAGAATTGTTTTGCTTCATGGAATGCCATAATAATCTTGGGCTTTCTTCAGATTATTTTGCTTTTTTGTTTAATTATTTCTCTTGTTTGTTGAATTCTGCTTGGTTATCTTGAAAATGGCTGATTCAATTTTCCACTTTTCCTGTTCTATTGGTAAAATTATTCACTTTTTTCACTTTTGTTATATCATTCTTTGACTCCTGGATTTCCCTTCAATATGAGGATTCTGGTAGCTCTATTTTTCATCAGTTTTCAGAGTTGATCCTCTGACAGCATTCTTATACATCCTTTCTCTGGCAGTTCAAGGGCTGCTTCTTCTGTATAAAATGTTGAGTTTGGGTCATCTATAGTAATTGACTTTTATACTTCTAGTTTGGGGCTTTGTTGTTGTTTACAATAGCTACTAGCATTGGCTGTTGTTTGTATTACATTTTGGATGAGCTGAAAGTGCTTCATAGTCTTCTGGGATGTATAGGGAGGAGGAGCTGGCTCTTTAGGTTAGGGGAGAATCTGATAGCTTCTAGAAAATGTCTTGTGTGTAGATTAAGAGGGAACATTACTTGGGTGAGTAGGGGGATTATGGTATAGGTGCTTGGAAGTAGGTTTAAATGATGGTATTAATCATAAGAAGCCTAACCTGTAAGAATAGGAATTTTTAATGAGTTGGAGAAGAGGGTTATGGGAGATATGATTTTACTTGGTAAATTAAAGGAAAGAGTATATTACTGAGGTGCAGGGAGCAAGTCCCAGGGGTTATAGTTATTGGGATAAGTGAAGGGGTATATTGAGTCAACCAGAGTCCTTTGTCAACCCTGTATACTGTATAGGGAGAGTGCAGTCATTTCCATACAGTGTGCAGAAAACAGTAGATTCCTGCACAACTCAGAAATATCCACTCCTTACATGTGATCCTAGATTGGATGGGGGCTTGTTATTGGCTGCCCCATGGGAGAGGAAGCTTCCAATCAGGCCATTTGACTCATCCCTGGTTCTAGTTTTGCTGGCTATATAGCCTAAAGTGGGCACACCACTGAGAGAGTTGGAAATGCTCGGTTCCATTTCCTTTGGCAAGGGAAGGGTTATTGTGTTTCCTTTCTCGACAGAAACAGATCTAGCACCATCCAGAAGACCATTGTGATGTGGGTTCCCACCTCACCTTTTCCCCAATGTTGGGTCCCTCTCCAACTAGCCAGAGCTTTCTATCTGCAGAGCCCAGTCATGACCCTGTCCCCAGGGGAGGGAGCTGGGCCTTGGCTAGTGCTCATCCCCAATGGGAATCTACCCCATGGGTTTATGTGGGTTCCAGCCTTAAGGGCTTCCAATAGTCTGCTCAGCCTTATCTCTAGAATGTCCTGAGGGGTAGGGTGTACTGGGTAAATCTCCCCAAGCTGGAGAGTCACTAACAGGGGGATTGGCTGGAGGAGGAAGAGGCTGAGAGCTGCTTGCACCCGCCAATAAGGGAGGCAAGTTTGCAGCAGGTGCTGTCACAAAGGCATGAACCTGTAAGGAGTACATTTCCAATTTTTGTCAGAAAAATAACAAGAACCCTGGGGTGTTGTGAAATCTTATTTCTCATCCCTGTCCCCCAAATTGGCCTTCTCACCCATAAATCTGCTGATCATGTAGCAAGCTCTTTATGCAGGCAATCTTACATCAGTGCCATGTTCCTCATACTCCTTCACAATTTATTTATTTATTTTACAAAAAATATCATTTTCAAAACATTTTCTTTCTATTCGAGCCCTTGATATCAACTCCTCTTCACAATAATTTCTTTAAAAATAAACTTTCAAAATAAGTAACTAAACCTAAAACAATGCAGTCACAATTGAACTCTCTGAAGATAAGTTGCTAAAATCTTAGGGCTAATGAAGAGACATACCATGCCCAAGGATGGAAAGATACTCTATAATCGAGATACCAATTCTCTACAAATTCACTTACAGAATTCATGAAATGTCCATCCATTTACCAGTAAGATTTTTTTGTTAAAAAGAAACTGGTTCTAAAGTTTATATCGCCATGGCAAAGAAACTAGAATAGCCATAAGAAAATTGATATAGAAGACTAACGAGCAAAAATTCACATTACCTAATTTTAAGATTTCTTATAAAATTGCTACACTCAAGACTGTGACAAGAAAACCTACCCAACATATCGGAGTTGCTTTGGATGTATAGAAACCCCATAGAACAAAGTAGAATTGCTCCTTGGCATTTCAAAGACTGCAACCTTTTGCCAATGGAGTCACTAATGGGTTCAAACCATCAACTTTGGACTAGCAGCTGAGCTCTTTCAACCACCAGGGGCTTCTTGATGAGCTATCATGATACAGGTAGTGCTTTTTTTTTAAAGCACTTGATATCTTTGATCAGCAAAAAACACTATCAGAGTCTCTCTACTCTCTCCTCACTTCACTCCTACCAACCTTTTAGACGTTTCTCCCCTGCCCAGGACCTCGGTTCTGATATAAATTGTAGAGATGAGCTGAAGCTGTGTTCTGCAAAGCTAATGACCACTCAACTCCTGCCCACCTACCCAGAGTCTTCAGCAGAAGCAACTTGAGGTGGTTGTTGCAAGGCTTTGGTTATCATGGACCCATGGAGAGCTGGCACAGAGGAGGAGAAGGACCTTGCTTTATAGTGGGCAATTGGAGAGCTGAACTTTAGAAGGGACCCCAGAACCCAGGCAATGACGATGCTTTCCTCTTCTTTGCAAACTTTCTTTTAAAAATCAAACTGCACCAAGGAAACATTTTCACCGTCTACCCCAATACATTTATTTCTATTTTATATGCACATACTCCTCTCCATGTACACATTAAAGGTGTTCCTTGATTTCTTATTCTGGTTTGAAAATATTCAAACAGAGTTCTACGATTCTCTTCCCACTCTTTACAAGATTGTATTTTACAACCACTACCATGCCCAGCCCCCACATATAGGCTATGTGCAATTTGGAAATCACTGTCCAAGGAGCCTAGATGCCCAAGGCTCTGCATTGATAGCACAGGCTCTCCTTGCAGGCGTTCACAGGCGGTCCCTGGACCAACAGCATCAAAAGCTCCCAGCTAATAGTGCGTCTGATAAGAGCAGGAGAGGGAGCTGTTTCTTCTGGTTAGGGGAGAGAATAGTTAGTGGCTTCTGGGAAAAGCGGGTCCAGAGCTGACCGGAAGTTTCAAAAGAGTCTTGGATTCCACAGCATGAGGAAACTCCTCTTCGCCGCAGTTTTACTACCACCTCAGCAGCCAGAGCGGGGGTAGTTAAGTGGGAGAGATTCGATACACCTGCCACCTATGACTGTTGGTGGGTTTTTCTTTGTGTCTTTTCCTTTTCCTGTTTGTTGGCTGCACATTTTTCCTGTTGCCTTTAGGACCAGTGACACCCATTTTTGACAAGGGGTGGAGAATGTGGAGGAAGAAACCCTGGATAGGGCTGGTTGAGCTTTTCCTGGTGACTCTGGTGGTTTCACTGGCAGTTTCACTGTTTCACTGGCTTGTTTTATTTTAAATTGTGTGCGTAATATTGTCTATGTGTGGGGTTATCATAAAATATTTGCCATGTTAAAATGTTTTTCATGTGTAAATCAGTGGCATCCATTATGTCATTTTACAAGAACCACACCCACCAGACTAGGAAAAAGAATATATGATCTCGCAAGATCTTTTACACTTTACTGCCTCTGAGGAGCTCAGATATTATACAAATAAATAAATAACAGTGTCAACATCAGGCACGAAGAATGCATTGAGGATTTACTTCTAAAACATGGCTCTGATACTTTCACTACGCTCACAACTTCATGAGCTCCCTCCTCCCTCAATAATGATATTCCAGGCTACCCACCATGGTGTCAATCACACTTTGAATCCTGGCCTTGACATCAACTCCATCTACTTTTCCCCCATTCCTTACCAAAACACCCTCCCTACACATTCTGCCTTAATTCTTCAGAATAGCTCAGGCATTTCCCTAATAGACTGTTCCAATTGTTCAAGTCCTATTCACTTCCCTGCCCTAGTTCAGAAGCCCAGTGGGAAGCCTCCCCAATCCCATCTACCACCTTCCCTGACAGAATAAAGCTCGTGTTCCTTTGAGTTTTGTCAACCATCTGCATCCACTGCATTCACTCTGTCTCTTGTTTAAGCCTAAATGTTCTCCAAGAGTAGGGTAAAATGCTGAATCATCTCTTTTTGCTATACTGCACCTAATCTCAAACCAATGATAAAACCTCTCACAGTAAGTTAAATCAATCCATGGAGTTATTTAAATTTTCTTAAGTTTCACAAATTTACTTCAAACTAGAACAAAAACAGGTTAGACAACTTACAGACGCTTCCAGAGAGGAGTTGTGCAATCATCACCACAATCAAATTCAGAACATTTTCTTCTCAAACTCATTGATGTTAGCTTCCCATTTCTCCCGTCTTCCCCTGCCATGCCCCTAGGTAATTATTAATTCAATCTCTATGACTGTACCTATTCTGAATTTCATATACAAAATATATATATATATATACAAAACACAAACAGGAATAAACTACACACAAAAATAGCAACAGCAATCACTAAACAAAATATGGAAGAATCTCAATCAAAATAAAAGCATAAAATATTAAAAACTGAAACAACTTTAAAAAGGGTCATAAGGAGATCAAATGATAAGATAGTGAGGCAACCACTAAGTCCACATTAATGAAGCACATCAACTTGTGTGATGCAAGAATTGTAAATAATAAAATCCAAATTTGGAGGCAATGGTATCAAAGCTTAAATTGCAAGCACTAGGTTTGCCGAAGGCTCTGGATAACAATGGAAGCCCCAAATCCATTTGCTTCTCCATATGAAGTAAGCCTCTGGTAAATCCCTTATGCACATAGACTAGGGATCTGAATAGCCTTGCTATGAAACAGGATGCACTGTAATTTTCAACCCCATGGCACTTTCAAGTAGAGATGTCTAGGGTGTGCTTAGTTGTACTGATCTAGAACTAAGTATACAGTATTCATTAGAATACAGAGGATACTGAAAGCTGTGAGAGCCCAGGAGATTTCAAACACAAGTTACAGAGGGAGAAGAGCCATAAAAAGAGAACTTAAAGGGGCATCAATAATTTGTAGACAGGGAAGAACTGACCACAAAGGACATTTTTTTAATGCAATCAAAAGTATATTTTAAAAGTTAGAGACTTAGAAGTTTGGAAGAGGAAGTGACCAACTGTGTAAAATCCTAAAAGGTCAATAAAGTAAGGACTAGAAGGTGTTCATGGACTGTGATAGTTGGAAGGTCCTCTATGATTTTAACCAGACTAGTTTCCATTGTAGTTAAGTTATAAATGGAGCTTAAAAAAAAGAGGACAATGTTTTCCAAAGATGTGATGAAATTAAAGAGAAATAGCACTGTACCTTGGTTCTATCCTGCTATGAAAGAAATTGGTCGCTATGAGTCAGAATTTAATGACTGTAAGTTTTGAAAGAAATGTAAGTATTTTATAGGTGAGGGAAAAGAAATCAGTATTATATTAAATCAATATAAGAAAGAGCACTAGCAATGCAGAAAAATTAGACCACATGATTAAATGGGATTTATCCCATAAATGTAAACTTGGCTCCATTTATGAAAATAAGTAACAAAGAAAAAAACTAGAACCCAAGTGATTATCCAAATAAAGGCAGAAAAGTCATTTGACTAATCTGACATCCTTCCACGAAGAACAATTCATAAAACCTACAAGACAATATATGACAATTACATTTCTACATACTTACAATGAACAATTTGAAATGAGAATGCAACTGCATTTACAGTTGCACCAAATTGGAAAGACTACTAAATAAATAAAAATAATAAAATGTCTTGAATACCAGTATGTGAAGCTAACAGAGAGGTCTGCAGGGTCGGTACCAATCCCAGCTAAGGCAACCCCCTCCCCAGCAGATTGCATTACAGAGGACAGCACTGAAGATGCAGCCCAAGGAGATTGGCAGATCTACCCAGGTCTCACAGGAGCAAAATAGGAGGGAGAGAGATAGAGGGGGAATCACATCCTGCCACCCCAAGAACAACACTCCTGCTTGGAGCAGCCAATGCACAGAGAGGATTGACCATACCAGGAGACATGATATCCCCTCACTGACCCATAGTGCTTCAGGAGACAGCACTGGAGACAGTGCAGGAACTGTGTCCAGTCACACACACACACTCACACACGAAGAGAGCGCAACAGAGCAACAAGGAAAGCAAACCAATGAAGTCCCTAAGGAGTCCCCAAAATAGATTTCAGATGCAGAAGTCAGGGCTTGGCACTTCATCAGACTTCATCACAAAATGTACATCAGGGTCAGCAGACAGATCTGGAATAATTTATAGGTTCTTTTCTTCTTCATTTTTCATATCTTTCTATATAAGATAGGCAAGATAAACAATCCCAAGGAAAACACAGTGGAACTGCTGGTTGGGTTGGAGGTGGGGCTTACAGGGGTCAGGGGAGGGGGGGGAAAGGGAGGGAACAACAAGAGATCTAAAATTAATGGCAAGGAGGGTGTAGAATGCCCGATGAGATTTGATCAAGTGCAATGTAGTCAAGCAGGATTACTGAGAGCTGAATGAAGGTCGAACATGATAGTGGGACATGAGGAAAGTAAAAGGAAATAGAGGAAAGAACTAGGAGGCAAAAGACATTTATAGAGGAATAAATATAGGCATATATATGTAAATATATTCATACATAATGTAAGGATATAGGTCTGCATACAAATATTTTATATGTTAAGTTTCAAAATAGTAGATGAATGTTGGGCCTCTACTAAAGTCTATCCTCAATACAAGAACATTTTGTTCTAAGAATCTGACATTCTCTGATGCTCACCCTCCCAGCACTATCACTGAAGTCAAAATGGGTGCATAAGAAAATGTGAAGAAACCTCATGGTGCTCAGCTAATAAGACATATGGCATCTGCATTAGCCATAAGAGAAATGCAAATGAAAACAACTATGAGATACTATCTAACACCCTCAGCGATAACCTAATTCAAAAAATCAGAAAGTATTGTGTTGAAGGGGCTGTGGAGAGATAGGAACTCTAATCCACTGCTGGTGGATCTGTATGTATGTTCAGCCATTATAGAAATCAATTTGGTGATATCTAAAACAGATGGAAATTGAGCTACCCAGCAATCCACCTCCTGGGTATATACCCAGAAGACTCAAGAAGCAAGCCATGGACAGACATCTGTGTTCTAATGTTCATTGTGGCGCTGTTTGCAATCTCAAGGAGTTGGAAACAACTCAAATTTCCATCAATGAATGGATTTTAAAATTGTGGTACATACATGCAATGGAATACTACACATCTCTAAAAAGCAATGATGAATGCATGAAGCACATCACTGCATGATAAGACCTGAAGGAAATTATGCTAAGTGAAGGAAGCCAAAAACAAAAGGGCAAGTACATGAGCCCACTGAGGTAAGCAAAAAAAAAAAAGTGCAGATAATAACACTTGATATACAGAATCCAGGACATATAAACCACTCAGAAATAATAATGGGAATAAAAAAGAAATAATATTGGGAATAGTAATACCATGAGGGTAGGGAGTAGGTGGAGAAAGGAGGGGAGACAGGGGGAACCAATCACAATGATCCATGTATAATCTTCCCCAAGGGGTCAAACAACAGAAACGTGGGTGGAGACAGTGAGTAATATAAGATATAATAATAATTTATGCAGTGATGCCCCCCAAAAAAACAAAAAATAAAAATTATAATTTATAATTTATCAAGGGATCATGATGGTGGAGGAGTAAAGGAAAAATCAGGAGCTGATACCAAAGGTTCAAGTAGAAAGAAAATGTCTTTGGAAATGATGATGGCAACAAATGTACAAATGAGCTTGGTACAATTGGTGTATGGGTTGTTATAAGAGCTGTAAGAGCCTCAATAAAAATGACTTATGGAAATCAATAATTTTTTAAATGACCACCAAAAAAAGAGCTGTAAGAACCCCCAGTGAAATGATTTTTTTAAAGAAAGGAAAGCAAACAAAAATAAATGTTTTTAAAAATGTAAGAAGTCCTGGATGGAGAGGAGGAAAGGTGAAAGAGAACTCAAAATCTTTCAAGACACCAAGTTTACTGGTTGCATAGAGACTGGGTAGAACTGGCTTTGACCTTTAATCACTATTCACATGAAGATATGAATGCACACACTCCTATCCCCTACATTTTCCACCAAAAATAAATAAGTGTATAAGGGAAACACCAGTGAAGTACACACACTTTAGAATAAGCTATCATTTGAGATCAAAAGGACAGCATGTGCCCAAAGATAAAATGCCAAAGAAAAGAAAGAGGAATAGAAAGGAGGAAACAAAGGGAAGAAGTGGGACTGGTAACGTTACATCAATGCCATGAAAAGAACATATGTGTGAATTATTGAATAAACTGACTTGTCCTGCAAACCTTCACACAATTCACAATAAAATGTTTAAAAAAAAAACTAAGGAAAAACAACAGCAAAAGTCAAAGAGAGGGGAAATTTCATAATATTCAAGGGTAAGTATGAATTCTTTATAATAATTATATACTTGTATAACTATTATGTGTAACCAGGGGATTGCTTTATATAATTGATATTTAATTAAATTTGATATGAAAGAGACAGAGATACATAGTGATGGATTAAAGGCCTGGAAGACATACTAAAACACCAGGGTGAAAGAAAGAAATCCATGTAAAGGTAGGTTGGCCAAGAGTGAAGAAAATTGAAGAAGTTTACTTAACTACCTCAATTTTCTAGAAATCAAAAGTGATTTTGACTGCTGAAAGCAAAGGATTGGGAGCTAGGTACGGAATACGAAGGAAAGTGTGGAAGAAAAGTAATGTAGCCAAAAGGAAAATGGAAGGAAAACTGGCTAGAAAGAAAGAAGGAAGCTGGAAGATGCCAAGGTTTTCTTTACAAGGAATCTGGCCTTCAGTCAGAGTGCAGCTTGTGCTCTTTCCCCATTAGCACCTCAGTCATCTGCACAAGGGTCTGAAGAACGCTGCAGGGTTGGTAAACTGTCAAGCAAACATGTGTCTAGAGGACCTGAGTGCCGCACATGACCCTGTTTGCAACACCACTGGCCAAAGTGCAGTAAGGTCAAGTACTGCAAATATTTGTGCTAGAAGGCTTCTTTCCTCCCAAACTTGCCGTGAGATAGTCCTGAAAGATGCAAATATTAGAGCAGGGTGATTGACAGCAACTGAAAATTCAAACAGAGCAACACATCCAGGGGTTGTCTGCAGTCCCAGCAGTAGGGGAGTCATGCCAACGTCAAAACAAGGTCTGGGAGACTGTCTTCTATACCTATGGTTACAAGGCTAGAGCAGGGTCACTGCCTCCCTGGGGCTGCCTCTAGCTCACTGCTGATTAAGGATAAAGGACAGCTTCCACCCACTTCAGACCACTCCACCTCTGACATGATGAAAAATGTCAAGTAAACTCTGAACTGTTTTTAAGTATATTCAAAAGCACATTGATATCCCCAGACAAAGTGTTCTATTATTACATGGTGAGATAGGGTAAATAATGGCCAACCAGAGATATCAAATCCTAATTGCCGGGATTTATAACTGCTATTTTAAAAAGGATTTTTTCAAAGATGTGGTTAAAGATTTTGAGCTGAAGAAGTTATTCCAGGGGGCCCTAAACCTCATCATAGATGTTTTCATAAGAGATGCAAAGAGAAATAATACAGACATGTAGAGGAAATGGTGAGGTAAAGACAAATCAAATAGAGATGAAGCCACCAGCCAAAGGATGCCAACAGCCACCCAAACTGGAAGAGGCAAGGAAGAGTCTCACCTAAAGCTTCCAGAAAGCAGTGTGCTGCCAACACTGGGAATTCGGGTTTCTGAAGAGTGCAATTTATGTTATTTGTTACCGAAGTGGAAACCAATGCATACAGCAATGGTGTCCTCTTTACTCTCTTTCATTCTAAATGCCCACACATGAGTTTGAATCTGCAAAATGAGAACTGAGGAAAGGAAGGTTTGCGAAGTGAAAGCCACTAAGTTAGATACATTCTAATGTATTTGTCTCCTTTCACGAGACTTACCAGTTTTCTTTCCAGTAGTTGTTGCCTCACAACAAACACCAAGACCGCCTCATGGTAGATGCTTCCTTCACAGAGAAAAATAGTTAACTAGTTCTTTTCAGAAGTCTTGATGAAAGCTCATATTCAAGTGTTAGGAAAACACTCAATTTAGAACCTGAACACATAGATTTTGTTCTGGAGCTACAGCTTACTTTGAAACTTTATCTTTGTCTTTTGGGTAGTTAACTTTACTCAACTGGGAGGAAGGGGTAAGACTAATTCCTTTTTTTTTTTTTTTTTTGAAGAGCAAAGGAAATTAAGGAAGTCAATGCCCATGTCTTCACCTGGTTGGCTAGCAGAACTTGAAGCAAAGCTTGCATGCTGATAACTTTCTTGCAAGTTGTAATCCCAGGGCAGTAAGAATTGGTACCAAAGAGAAGGGCATTACAAAGAAACGGTGAAAATACAATAAAGTGAGTATTATTCAGGCAAAATTATGCACAGTTGCTCATTCACATTGAAGGTCATTAGAAAGAGCTAATGGAGTCTCTCTTATTTAGAACAGTTCATTGTTGAGCCTGTAAGATAACAAAGGAGTGTGAGAGTGTGTCACTCATCTCTCCTCTACTTCCTGTCTCTCAATGGTGAAATTTCACCCCATATAAAATCAATTTTCCTAAACTATTAGATATAGCATACTCCTATGGGCATCCATTTGTAAAGGGAGATCCC
Organism: Nesogale talazaci; assembly: GCA_004026705.1. Classification (NCBI taxonomy): domain Eukaryota; kingdom Metazoa; phylum Chordata; class Mammalia; order Afrosoricida; family Tenrecidae; genus Nesogale; species Nesogale talazaci. The sequence continues at coordinate 29,379 of PVJH01007565.1, read as the reverse complement.
CTTTATTGTCTGACATTAGAAGCATCTGATACAGAAACTTGCTTTGGTCTACCTGGTCTGGAGATCCTTTGGCTCCCATGCCAGTGGGTGTGTAAGAGACCACGGTTTAGACACGGGGGTGGAGGAAGAGTTGTGGTGGGATCCTAGACTGGGAGAGATGATGCCCATACAGAGCATTGCATAGATAGAGCTATTGCTATTCAAGCAAGCAGAAGGTCCTGGAAGTAGTTCGAGCAGCACGCAAATGTGATCCAACGCTTCATGTGAAACAGGTGTGAAAAATATGAACTACTTAACAAGTGGGACGTTACACAACTGCTTTTATTGCTTTCCTTTTAATTGTCTTTGTCTTGAGTGGTTTTTAAAAAAATGATCTATCATTGTTTCTGGTGCACCAACAGATCTTTGGGATGTGGCTCGACTTCAAGTACAGGAAGCAAATCCAATAGAAGATGTTAGTGAGGAATTCGTTCTGAACTAGACAGTAAGAAGCCTGGCTTTAGAGACCATTGCCTTTTAGAGTTTTATGTATTTTGTTCTGAGGTTCTCTGGAAAGCAAATTCCAGATGGAGCTTCATCTTCATCAACAAATGCTTGAAATGCCATGATTGTGGAATTTGAACACTATTCCAAGATTGTGTTGTCTGCATCTTTGAAGCTGTTAGAATCTTACTCCAATCCTGATAGCATCTTATTTTTTGTATAGTCCAGTCTCTCAGCATTGTTTGCTCAGCATACAGATTGTGTAAGTATGGTGAAAGGATACAATCCTGATACACCTTTCTGATTTTAAAGCATGCAGAATGCCCTGGTTCTTTTGAATGACTGCCTCTTTGCCTATGTATAAATTCCATACCAGCACAATTGTGTGCTAGAATTCCCTTTCTTTGCAATGTTATCCATAGTTTGTTATGATCCACACAGTCAAGTGTCTTTTTATAAAAAAAATAAAACACAGGTAAAGATCTTTCTGATACTCTCTGCTTTTAGCCAAGATCTGTCTGACACCAACAATTGTTTGATTATTTGTGCTCTTTTGCATTCTGTTTGAATTTCTATTAGTTCCTCACTGCATACGGTTACAATGTTTTGTGAATTATCTTCACAAAGAAAGACATAAGGAAAGTTGGTTATCCAGGTAGTTAGCATTGCATGCATTTGATCGAAACACTTCGTTGGGTGTTCTGTCAATTCCTGTAGCCTTGTTTTTCCCCATGCCTTTGACTTCGTCCTTTAATCCCATTAACTCTTGATCAGATCCTATCTCCTGACTTTGTTAGACATTCATGGATTTATTTTGGTACAGTGACATTGTGTGTTCTCTTCATCTTCGTTTGATGCTTCCCACATGGCCCATTTGTTGTTGTCAAAGCATCGTGGTGACCATAGAATGAACACTACCTGGTCCATTTTGTCCATAAATTTTTTAATATTGTAACTCAGCATTTGAACTTTTCTTTATGTATTTTAACCTGAAACATGCTGAACATATTCTTCCCTTTTGGTTTTCTAACTCCAGTTCTTTGGACATTTTAATATAATGCTTTGTCTTTTCAAACTGACCTTTGAAATCTGTTCAGTTTTTACTTCATTATTTCTTCTATTCACTTTAGCTCCTCTACATCCAAGAGCAAGTTTAAGAGTCTCTTCTAACAACCACTTTTGTGATTCTTTCTTTCTTGTCCTTTTCATTGTCTGTTGCTTTCTTCATGATCTTGATGCCATCCCCAAAGTTGCCTTATCATTGGTCTCTAATGTTCATTGCATCAAATTTGTTTTCAGGATGGTATCTAAAGTCAAGTGAATATATTGAAGGTCCTATTTTGACTCTCATAAATTTGTGTTCATTTTTATGCAACCTGAACTTGCTTTTGAGTAATTGGTGATCTGCTCTGCAGTCAGCCCTTGGCCTTGTTCTGACTGATGACATTGAGCTTCTTTATTGTCTTCTTTTCACAGATGTAGACAAAATGATTCCAGTTTCAGACCATCTGGGAGGCCCACATAGATATAGTCACCACCACAGTATGATACAATCACAGACAAGCAGTTGAAAAAGGGGCCAAGGAGGCATTGCTCTTGCAACATTTTTTGGGGGGAGGGCATCACTGCCTCTGCTCTTGCAACAATTTGTGATGCGATCTCCAGTCTCATTTCTATGATAAAGACCACAATATTCATCTACTCATCCTTCTTTGTTTCCAAATTTCACACTACAATCACCTGAAATTATCAATGCATCTTGATAGCATGTTTGATTAGTTTGATTAATTTCAGGTCACAGAAGTTGGTAGAATAATTAACATCTTCATCTTTGGTGCTAGTAGTTGGTATATAAATTTGAATAGCAGTCACATTAACTGGTTTCTTTGTAGGCATATGGCTATAATCTTATCCCAACATCTTTCTTCAGCATAGAACTTGATTTTTTTAAACACCAATTGCAACAACATTCCTCTTAAATTTCCATACCCAATGGAGTCAGTTCACTAATGCATAGGATATTTATCTTTATGCATTCCACTTCATTTTGGACAACTTCCAATTTTCCTAGATTCATAATTTGTTCATTCTATATTTCAATTATGAATGGATGTTTTCAGCTTTTGCTTACCATTTTAAGCCATTTGCCATTTATTCACAAATGAAGGTTCTCAAAACTTTAATCTATTCATATTATTAGGGTAGATTATACTCTGAAGAAACAGTTCTTCCCTAGTCATATTTTAATAACTTCCAAACTAAGAAGTTCATCTTTTTTCCATTATCAGACAAAGTTCAGATCCTAGTGAGTCTTTTTCAACAAGCAGATTGTCAACCTTCCCTGTCTGTCTTATTATGAAAGCTCCAATGAAACCTGTTCGTCATGGATGACCCTGCTGGTATATGAAATACTGATATCATAGCCTCCAGCAGCAAAGCAAGTGCACGCAAGTCACCACAGCACAACATACTAACAGACAAAGGTGAAGAGGTATATTAAAGGATACCAAACCATTGATAAGACTTTATTTCAATCCTCACTCCAGTGTTGTGAGTGCGTAAATTGACTATAGTGTTTTTTTGTTCAACAAATACTTATGTGATATGTGTCAAGATGTGCAAAGTGCTGGAAAAATGAAAGTGCATGCATAGATATGATCTCTACTTTTATGGAGTTTGCATCTTACTGGGTGCAGAGAAACAATACATAGCAAACAAAATGAATACGTCAGGTCATAAAAAGTTCTGCGGAGGGGCTAAAACCAGCATTGATAATGCATGGTGGAGTGGAGTGGGGTGTCAGCTAGCTAGTTTATACTGAGTAGTTCTCTGCAAGGGGATTACTCAAGCTGCGACTGTAATGTCTGGAAAGAACTAGCCACACAGATATGTTAGGGAAGAGGCAACAACTAGTGCAAAGACCCTGAGGTAGAAATGAGTTAGGATCTGTCAGCATTTTGCTCCGACTCAGCACCAACTTGATAGCATCTGACAACAGTAGCAAGATGAGAGATGTGTTAGTCTCGGCTGACCAGAGCAACCAAATTATAGACACTCATTTGTGTGTAAGGAAGAGATGTATAAACAAGAGCAATCGAGTATTGAAAAAAATAGAGTATCACAGGTCAGCGGGTTGGAAGTCTCGTCGATCCAGCGGTGCTGTAATCTCTCAGCACTGGCAGGGGTCTCCACGTGGTTCCTTCAGCTCTGAACTTCTGACTGCCTCAGGGTAGCTTTCGGTGACTTCTCCCCAGGAATGTCTTCCAGGGAGTGGACCTTGTCAGGAGGGAGTCTCCAAGAGAGTGAGGAGAGAGAGAAAGCGTCTCCACTCTCCAAGGAGGAAATACTGAAATTCCCAGAATCAGCAGCGGAAGGCCATGCCCACACAGAAGCCTCATTGGCTATACAAAGATTGGCAAGCTAGACCCCACACCTTCACTCCTCTCAACCTGATAACAGATTATATAACTGCCACAATGAAAAAAAATTGAAAACAAATAGTGATGGTGTTTACACCACCATGTGAATTTAATTAACATCATTGAATTGTGCCTGCCAAAATCACTGTAATGCCAAATGTTTTGTGATTTTGAGTTACTTTCTCCCCACGACAATTTTTTAAAAAATGTTAAGCCATAAAAGAGCTGTGTCTTAGCCTGATGTTGTGTCTTCATGCACAACATTCAATTACTTCATTTACTTCTGAGATCCATAGACGCTAGCCCAAGCTGGAGAAAGCATGGCATCCAATCCACTGGTACATAGACCTAAGTTTCTCCTCTGCCCTGCCAGGCCCTGAATGCTTGGGGACAAGTTGAGGGGCTTGCACCGGGTTCCAGGATCTCAGGAAGAGATGCAATGCCTTTAGGTCCAGACAAATCAAAAAGTGAAGGACCTAATGTAAGACAAGAGGGAATGGTGGGGGGAGGGGGGCAGAGAGACAAAAGGAAAATAAACATTAAAAAACAAAAAGCAAGTTGATACATAAATAGATATACAGATAGATAAAACAATAGGCAAGAGAATAAAAAAAAACGGTGTATGTTACTTTTAAAGGCATTCAGGTTGAAAAAAATCTAGAACTCTGCCAAAGTCATGGAGCCTGAATATGGAGATGAGGGAAAGGAAACTCAAAAAAAGGAGGGTCTGACTCAAAGTCACAGTGTTTTAGGGTCAGTGTGGGCACGAGAGAAAGGTCTGAGTAGAATAAACAATGAATATGATAGAAGAGCAGCAGCAAGATTCTGGTTCACTCAAGACATAGGTCTGAAGAAAGGTCTGGAGATGTATTTCCAAAAATAGCAGCCCTAAAAGCCATCTGGAGCACAGCTCTACCCACTCATGGAGAAAGTCATGAGTTGTAGTTAATTTAATGGCAACTGACTTTTTTTGTTTTGATTTTGGTTGTTGTTTTTTGGGGAGTGAAAGTGTGTATAAATGAATCACATCTGTCCAGCATAGTACTTGTTCAGCAGAGATGAGATTGAATAGAAGGATGCAGTTCCACTGGAAAATAGCTTCTGGAGAATGAAATTCCCAGACCGGGTCTCAGAAGTCCTAGGAATCCATGTCTAAACTCCATCCAACTAAGACAAGTGATTATTGAGTAATAAGTATCTTCCACGTCACTGGGACATGAAGACAGTTGTGCAGATAGCCCTGTATATCACTTCCATTTAGAGCATTTGGAGAGCATGAAGGTGTTCCATTAAATCATGAACAAAGAAAAGATAAATTTAAGTCCTAACTTCTGTGAATTGAAGTTCTAATATGTGTGAATGTGATTTATTTGGGACTAGGATTATTTTCCATCATTTGGCTGTCAGTTTGTAATCCTGTAATAGCTTGTGAGTTGCTGTGATTCTGGAAGCTATGTAACTGATATTAAAAATTCCAACAGGATCACCCAATGAGAACAGGTTACAGTAGAGTTTCCAGATGAGGAAAAAACTATGAAGAAGTTACCAGCTGCCCACTTTGAAGTAAGTATCCACTGAAACATCAGCATGGAAACATTTTCAGATACCAAAGGCCTAACAAATGGAAGTAGAACAGAAATAGTGCTGGAGGATGGGCCTTTTGAATTGAAAGGTGTTCACAATGTGACTGAGCAAGAGCTGTCTTCTCAAAGTAGAGTTGATCGTGGTGGTATGAATGTGGAGTCTTTGGTATCTTCATTTGCTAATGGGACTCAATTCAAGGTGAGAAGCACCTGTAAAAAATCTACTAATAATTGTAACCTGGAGTATTACAATGAAAAGTATGAATTTAAGAAAATTGGAAGTCATCAAAAATGAAGTGGAATGCATAAAGATCCATATTCTAGATGTAAGTGAGTTGAAATGGATTGGTATTGACCATTTTGAATCAGAAAATTATATGATGTATTGTGCTGGGAAGGACATAACAAAGAGGAATAACATTGCATCCATTGTCAAAAAAAGGGTATTTCAAGATTTACTTTGACATATACGTCATCTGTGATAGGATTATAGCTCTCCAAATTAAAGGGAATCCAATCAACACCACTATTCTTCAAATTGATGTACCAAGCACCAAAGCTAGTGATGAATAAATTGACAAATTCTACCAACTATTTCAAACAGCAAATGATCAAATAAGCAATCAAGGTGCATTGATAAAGAGAATGGAACAGGAGTTGGAAAATATGGCCATGGTAACAGACACGAAGCAGGAGATTATATGATAGAATTTTGCAAAAAGAATGACTTGTTCATAGCAAATGTCTTTTTTCAACTACACAATAGGTAACTATATACATGAACTTTTACAAATGTCATACACAGAAATAAAATTGACTACATTAATTTAAGAGATGATGGAGATGCTGAATATTAGCAGCTAAAACCAGGCCTGGGGCTAACTGTGGAATAGATCATCAATTGCTCATATATGAGTTCAGAATAAAGCTGAGGAAAATTAACACAAGTCCACAGGAGCCAGGTACAACCTTGAGTCTACCCACAAGAATTTTGATAGCATCTCAAAAATTGATTTGATGCATTGAACACTTATTACAGAAGGCCTGAAAGATTGTGATAAGACATTAAGAACATCATCCATGAAGAAAGCAAAAAAAAGAAATTTAAAAGAAAGGACAGATCAAAGTAGATGCTAGAAAAGACTCTGAAACTTGATCTTCATCATAGAATAGCTAAGACAAATGGGAGAAATAGGTCAACGAGCTGAATAGAAAAATTCCAACCGGCAGCTCCAGAAGACAAAGTAAAATATTATAGAGATATCGTCAACGACCTAAAATAGAAAAATAAAAGAATGTGTTCAGCATATCTTAAACTGAAAAAGAAATCAAGAAAAAAGTCAGACATTGAGTTGTAATATTGAAATACTCTATTGACAGAATATCGAATTATGCAAGAAGTAATACAAGACAATAGAAAAATACACATAGTCGCTATACCAAAAAGAACTAGTTGGTATTCCTCCATTCAGGAGGTAGCACATGAGCAAGAACCAGGGATGCTGAAGGAAGAAATTCAAGCTGCACTGAAAGCACTGGCCAAAAATAAACCTCCAAGTACAGACAGAATATCAATTGAAATGTTTCAACAAGATGAAGATAAAGCACTGGAAGTACTCACTCATCATATGCCAGAAATTTTGGAAGACAGTTATTTGGCTGACTGACTAGAAGAGATCCATATTTGTACCATTTAAAGAGAGGTGCTCAAATTATAACAATATCATTCACATGAGATTCAAGTAAAGGTTTGCTGAATATCATCCAACAGTAAATGTAGCAGTACATGGAAAGGAAACTGCCAGAAATTCAGGCTGGATCAAGAAAAGGATATGAAACAAGAGATATCATTGTTGATGTCAGATGGATCTTAGCTGAAAGTCGAGAATATATGTTTGGCAAAGTGGAGGGGGAGTGAAAAAGAGGAAGGCCCTAAATGAGATGGATGGACACAGTGGCTGCAACAATGAGCTCAACCATAAGAACAATTGTGTGGGTGGTGCAGGGTCAGGTAGTGTTTTCATTCTGAGGCGTACGTGTCTCTGTAAGTCAGAGCTTACTCAATGGCACCTAACAACAGAATTATGGTAGATATAATTCATGGAATTACTTTGTATGGGCTCTTCCCCATGTAAGAAAAGAAGAAATGATGCAGAGAGAAGATGGCCATCTGAAGATAGGAGCTGTGTGGAGTTATACTACCAAGGAATTCCTGAAGTAACTAGAAAGTGGAAGAAATAAGGAAAGATTATTGTCTAGTCTTCAGAGAGAACATAACACTCTCTACACTTGGAATGCTGACATTTGCCCTTAAGGACTAAAATTTTGTAGTGCTAAACCACAACTTACTCATTGTCATCTAGTCAACGCCGAATCGTAGTGACACTTGTTTGTTGTTTGTTACAGAAACCATAGGAAACTAGTTCAGAGAGGAAGGCTGTGCTAAATGTACAGTTGGTTTTTAATCATAGCAACAACAGAAGGAAGCACTGTCAAATGCTGTCACTCTCACATTTGCTATTATGTTGAGCCCATTTTTTTCAGCCACTGTGTCAATTCAACTCATCTAGAATCTTCCCCCTTTTTTGCTGCTCCTCCATGCTACTAAGTATGATTGTCTTCTCCAGGGATTATTCCCTACTGATAACATGCCCAAAAAAACACAAGAATACATCTTGACATTCTTACTTCTCAAGGACATTCCGACTGTACTTATTCTAGACCAATTTGTCTGCTTTTCTGGCTATACACAGTACTTCAAATATTCTTCACCAACACCATAATTCAAATGCAAGTTAGGAATCATCATGTAGAACTTCCTCTTTCTCATTTCCAATCATATGTCTTCTTATGGCCATCCTCACCCTTTTACATCATGTTCCACCTTTGATAGAACTCTCATCCTTTCTCTTTTGGTGACTTCAGGGGCATACTGACCAGGCTCTTCCCTCAAAGCTTTACTTCACCTTTCCACACTCAACAGTCAAAGGACTGTATCAACGAGTGTTGATTAAGTCTTGTTCTTGCTGTTCAAAACCCTCTAAGATACTACAGTGCCTTTTCGTATAAAGGCCAAACTTAGCATGGCACTTTTGCTCCTCAAGGAATGGAGTTTCTTTTCAGTTTCTTCTCCAGCAGTTTGCCTGGTGCAGGCAATAATGGAATGCATTGCCTTTAGGAATTTTAAAATATTAGGACTACTTACTAAAGGTTAGCCACCTTTCCTTTGAGTACATGTCACCTTGTAATCCTAAACTTTGACAATGATAACATACTTCCTCTCACGAAACAGACCATGCCAACTCCCACCTTTCTTATACCATCATGGGAACCTGGTACACTTCTATTTATTCTTCAACCCCCTAAGCTAAGTGTCCTTTATTTGATAAAGAGCTTGACCATCTGCCTCACTGCTTACACTGTCAATCTCCCCTTGGTAGTTCTTATTTTCTCCACACTGCAAAATTTCTGTCAAATACTTATAGCAGAGTCCTTGGGTGGTACAAACAGTCGCACATGATACTGCTAGCTGGAAGGCTGGCAGTTCAAAACCAAGCAGAAATACTCCAGAAGATACTCTGAGGATCTTGTTTCAAAAGTCACAGTCTTAAAATTCTGAACTGTGTTGCCAAGAGTCAAGTCTTACTCAAGGAAAACAAAAACAATACTTTTATCACTGCAGTGGTGTCACTGTGGTGATGCAGGGGTGAAGATCACACCAGATGACACTACCAAGGTGTGACACTAAAATGTCTATTAAAATTATTGTGCATGGTCTTAGTAGAATCTTGTAGTTTTTAATAAAAACATATGTGTAGCTAGAGCAGCAAGGCATTTTTTTCATAAACCCAGTTTACATGTATCAATATTCCTACAAGGCTGAAATTCTGAGCCATTTATTTTTTAACTTCCTAATGTACCAGAGCTGTCATTATTACCCAGTTACAACGAGGCTTTCGATCAGTCCCATTGTTTCATCTGGAGTGTACACACTGCTTCTACAAGTGTTTCATTTTTAATTATTTAGTTTATTTAACTTACCAATTTCACTGACATGCAATTCACATATCATATATTTCACTAGTTCATTCATATACATAAGAGTTGTGCAACTATTCCTACTATCAGTTCCAGGATATTTCTTCTTGCTTGTAATTTTTGTGATGAGTTCCTTATTACCTGCCCTCCTCCCCTACCATGTCCCTGGGAAATTATTCATCCAGCTGTTGTCTCTGAAAGTTTACCTGTCCTACATTTCATGTACAGAAAACATTCAAAAATCAAAACAAAACTCAAAAAAAATGACCCAAGGATAACATAACGAGACAGAAACCTTAATCAAAAACAAAGTATAAAGTATTAGAAACTGGACAATTATACATTGGATCAAGAGGGAAAACAAATGACAAGGTGTCACATTTTGACCTAACTGCAATTTCAATAATCTGTCCTCCTGTCTGATAACAAGGCTTTGTCCATCCTGGTCCATAATCACCTAAGGCTTAATCCAAGGTGGAGACCATGCAAATTGGTTTTGAGCTTTCACTGTCATCCATAACCACCTGCAAATTGGAATGTTCAGAATTTAGGTCCTAACACAATTCCTGCCTCCTGGTTTGGTTTTTATTATTTATAATCATTGGATCACATAGACTGGTGAGCTGCTTCTTTTGTATACTTAACTGATGCCTCACTTAGATGGTTGCTTGCTTTAAGACCAGCCTTAAAGACTCGATTCTTTCTGATGACCAGGCACCATCTGCTTTCTTCATCATACTTTGCTATTATACCCGTGTATATCTGCAGTAATCATTTCACTGAGCAAGCATTAAGCAGAGCTATGTCATAAGGACTAATTTTTCTTAGATTAGGGCTATGATTAAGCGTAAACTCGGAAACAGTGAGGAATTACTAAACCCAAATGAAAACTGAACATGATGGTGGGGCAAGAGGAAAGAAATAGAGGAAAGAACCAAGAGACAAAAGAGATTTATAGAAGTCAAAATACAGGTGTGTGTGTGTGTGTGTATAAACAAGAGGGGAATAGAACCACGTACTAATATCTATATGTTAAGAATTATGGCAGCAGATATTGACCTCAACTCAAGTACTCCCTCAACATAAGAACGCTTTTTTTAAACAATCCAGTACTCTGTGATGATCACCTTCCTGACATGATTGCTGAAGAAAAAATGGGTGCATAAGCAAATGTGGTGAAGAACGCTGATGGTGCCCAGCTATCAAAAGATAAAGTGTCTGGGGTCTTAAAGGCTGGAAGATAAACAAGGAACCATCTAGCTCAGAAGCAACAAAGTCCACATGGAAGAAGCACACCAGCCTGTGTGATCATGAGGTGTTGATGGGATCAGGTACCAGGTATCTAAAACCCAGGACAAAAATCATACCCACGGTGAATGGGGGAGAGGGGTGGCATGGAGTGGATACCCAATGCCCATCTGTAGACAATTGAACATCCCCTTACAGAGAGGTGACAGGGAAGGAATGAGCCAGTCAGGGTGCAGTATAGCACCGATGAAACTCACAACTTTCCTCTAGTTCTTTGGTGCTTCCTTCCCCCCACTATCATGACCCCAATTCTATCTTACAAATTGGATTAGACCAAAGTATGCACACTGCTACAGACAAGAGCCCACAACACAGGGAATCCAGGATAGATAAATTCTCCAGGGCCAACAACCAGAGTAGAGATACCAGGAGGATTAGGGGAAGTTGGGAGAGGGGGAGAGGGGGAGAGAGAATCGATCCTAAGGATCAACCTATAATTCCCTCTCAAGGGGATGAACAACAGAAAAGTGGGTGAAGGGTGATGGACAACGGTGGAAGATATGAAAATAATAATCTATAGCTTATCAAGGGTTTGTGAGGGAGGGAGGTGAGAAATGGAGGGGGAAGAAAGGGGAAGCTAATATCAGGGACTCAAGAGGGAAGAGAATACTTTGAAAATGATGATGGCAGCATATGTGCAAATGTGCTTGACACAATGGATGAATGTGTGTATTATGATAAGAGATTTAAGATCCCTCAATGTAAGTATTTAATTTAAAACAAATATGGACTCAAAATACATTCATATGTCTCTAGATCACTTTAAAGACATCATTATTATTTTGTTGAAGGACATTATAAATTATCCTCATAGGGCATATGGTAATTCTTTTGATATTACAATTAATTTAGTCAATGGTAAAGAATTTAAAATACTGTCGAGAAAAAACAAGTACACATGTATTTTAAAAATTCATTGTCATTGTGTCAATGTTGTCAAGCACATTTGTACATTTGTTATCATCATCAATCTCAAGCTTCTTTATGCATGAGGAAGTCAATAAATTTGTATGACTCTCTTTTTTGGGATGTTACTCCCTTTATTGCGGTGGTCTGAAACCAGCCTGCAATATCTCCAACATATACCTCTATGTCTTTTAAAGTTTAGCACACTGCCTGGAATGTAACAGGAGCTCAAGAATGTGTAATAAGTGCATAAATGAGCACAGGCTGAGCTCTTCTGAACACTAATTTGGGCCTGATTGTCTTCCAAGTCACAGCCCAATTAAAATCTCCAATTTATGCTTAAAATGTTGCTTCAGGTCAAGCTGTAATGTTCTGGCTGGAGTGCCACTCCTTGTTGGGACATGACAGGAAGGTGTTTGGGTGGTATTGAAATGATTCACTGCCCCAAAGGCTTAACAGGATTAACAAGGGGCTTACATTGCTCAATGAAGCATAGTAGGAGTCCCAGAGTCGCTAGCCAGGCCACGCCAAAACAGATCTAGTGACTGTTCACCTGGTGTGTGGGGACAGAGGAAATTAAAAGTCATTTCAATCCACCAGTTAAGGAGAAAAGCGTTCAAAAGAAACCCCTGACTGGATTTCTTCTTCATTTGGGCCTCAAGATTCAAGAATACCCACCTGGAATGGACTTTGGATAGAGTCTGGAACACTTATCTTGGATAATGAGAAACTGAGATCTAGAAAGACACATTAGCCCACTCAAAGTCATACAGTAAATACAGAATTTAGAATGGGAGCTGTATACTTTTCCACCTTATTCATTAAGGAAATATCAAGGCAGAGAACCATGCATAGAAGTACAGAGAAGCACTGAGCCCTGGTGGCACAGTGGTTGTGTGTGGGACTGCAGCCCACAGGGTTGATGGTTCAAATGCAGCAGCAGCTCTCCAGGAGCAAGGCTGGGCTTCCTACTCCCACCATGGCAGTGATGCGAGAAAAAAATAAAGAAGTACAGAGAAGCAAGTAGTAGAGGGTGCATACTTTTCTATAAGAGGTGGGTGGTGCTTTTGTTGATTGCTGGCATGTCTGCTTTAACTCTGGTACCCTTATATACAACAGAATGATACACTGCCTGGTCCTGCACTACCTTCCTGTTTGAGCACACTTTAGTAACTGTGGGTCAATCCACTGAGGGTGGGTTTCACATGTTTTCTCTGACCCTCTGCTCTACCAACCATGAAGTCCTTTTCAATTGATTGGTCTTTACTGTTGACATGTCCAAAATGAGTCGAGGTCTCATCATTTTCACTCCTAAAGGGTATTTCTTCCAAGACGTATTTGTTCCTTTTCCTCACACTCCACAATGAATTCACTATTCTTTCTTGATACTATAGTTGGAATGAAAAGAGTTGGATACTGGAGTTATAAGGAACGTGCTTCACATTTTGTTCCTTGAAAAGAGACTCACAGTGAAGACTTGATCATGTCTGCTGGGTGGGACTCATCAAATGTCTGCCACGTTTAGAACAGTGTAAAGGACACAAGCCTGGTGCATCCTGCTAAGAACTATTTGCTAAACTCAGCAGAGTCCTGGGTTCTGGTTCCAGTGCATCTATTTTCAGGCATGAAGTGAGTCAGGTCTTCTTTTACCCTTCTTAGTCAACTAGCCTTCTATCATAGCTGCTAGGAGCATGAATGATTCGTTATTTTTTAAAGCCCCCCCCCCAAAAAAAATTAACACACACAAAAATAGTTCCCCAGCTGCAGTGGTTAAGCAGCCTTGTGTCAGTGCCCACTCACAGTGACCCTACGTACAACAGAATGAAACACTGCCTGGTGTTGTACCATGCTCACAATTGTTCTTATGCTTGAGCCCATCGATGCAGCCCCTATTGCAGCCATCTTTTGAGGGTCTTCCTTTCTTTCTCCACCCTGCTACTTTACTAAGCAAGATGTTCCTGTCCAGGGTCTGGTCTCTCCTGACAACATGTGTGAAGTACATGAGACAAAGAACATGTCTCACCATCGTTACCTCTGGCTATACGTCTTCCAAGATAGATTTGTTCTTTGGACAGTCCATGGTACTATCAATATTCTTCACCAGCACCACAATGATCCTTCTTCAGATTTCCTTATTCAATGTCCAACTTTCACATTAATGTCCAAATGAAAACACCAGGGCCTGGGTCAAGCACATGTTAAACCTCAAAGTAGCATCATTTCTTTTCAATACTTAAAAGAGATTTTGTGCAACGTATTTGTCCGTACAGTGCCACATTGACTGCTGTTTCCATGAGCATTGATTGTGGATCCAAACAAGATGAAATCTCTGACAGCTTCGATCTTTTCTCCATTTATCATGCTGTTACCTATTGATTTGGTTTGAGTATCTTGGTTTTCTTTTCATTAGTTGTAATCCATCCTGAATCCTGTAAATGTTGATAACCATCAACATCTATTTGACATCGGCAATGATAGCCTCTGTTACATTTCCACGTCTGATTCCCACCTGGACTTCTGTCATCTTCCCTGTCAATGTCCTGCTGCAACTATTGCTAGATGATGATCAAGTGCTTCAAGTTCTCCTCACTTTCAGCTAGCAAAGTGTGTCATCTGCAAATCATAGGTTATTAATAAGCCTTCCTCCCTCCAATCCTGAGTGACACATTATTCTTCAGATAAAACAGCGTCTCAAAAAAAAACAGCTTCTCAGATTATTTTCTAAGTGCCCAGAATGAATAAATTTGGTGAAAGGATACAACCTTGATGAACACCTTTCCTGATTTTAAACCATGCATTCTTGCCTTGTTCTGCTCACCTCTTGATCCATGTACAAATTCCACATGAGTGCAATCAACTGTTCTAGAATTTCCATTCTTCTGTAGTCTAGTTTGCTATGGTCCACACAGTTGAATACTTTAGCACATTCAGTAAAACACAAGTAAACATCGTTTTGGTATTCTCTGTTTCTGTCAACATCCGTTAGGCATCAGCAATGATATCCTTTGTTACATTTCCATGTCTGATTCCCACCTGGACTTCTGACATCTTCCCTGTTAGTGTACTGTTGCAACTATTGTTAGATTATATTCAGCAAAATTTTACTTGCATATGATCTCAAATGATATCATTCTATAGTTTGAGCATTCTGTTAGGTCATCTTTCTTTGCAATGGGTACAAATATAGATCTGTGCCAATCAGTTGACCTAGTAGCTGTCTTCCAAGTTTCCTGGCATAGATGAGTAAATGCATCTAGTGCTTCATCAGCTTATTGAAACATTTCAATTGTCTATCCTGGAATCTTTGTTTTTAATAAAAGCTTTCAGTGCAGCTTGAACATACTCCTTCAGTATCATTAGCTCTTGCTCATTTGCTATCTCTTGTAATGGTTGAATGCTGATTGACTCTTTTGGGTGCAGTGACTCTATTTATTCTTTCATTATTCTTTTGGTGTTTCACGCATTTTTCAATAGTTTGCCATATCATCCAATATTTTCCCCAACTAGCCAACTATAGAGAAATGGTAATGTTAGGAGTTGGAGAAATACTATGCACCAGAGTTCCTTTTAAGAAGCAATTTGTTTTTATTTAGAGGACCATAAATGAGCACTGGAAGGGTATCGATATCAGTCGACCAATTTTGAGTAAAATGAGGAACAGGGGTTATTTGCTTTTTGCTTTTGGAAATGCGTTTGAGAAAGATATAAGGAAGGAGGCTGCAAAGGACAACTCAATCTATGTGAAACTTCTTTCTTAGAAAGCCCAATCTCCAGTAGATTGCATGCTCACAAAGGGCTCAGTGCAAGTGCTTGAAGACCAGAGTAGGAGCTGGACCACTTGCTGGATTTGGTACAGGGCAGAAGTAGCCACACAGTCAGATTTCAGGGCATGAAGATAAAGGAATTCACAGAAATTGAGCTATGGATTTGAGGATCTCAGGGACATGGAGTTGAGGCTTGAGTTAGGTTCAATCAAATCTCGAAGGACTTTAACTGATTTCTGAGTTGCACACAGTTGGCTGAGCCCCTGGGAAGTACAACTGTTAAAGGTCATGATAACCCAGCACTGAAATTTCAGGGATGCACGTGCTACCACATGCAACTCTCAGTTCTGCAGCCATGGGACAAGAAGCAGGATCCCAGTGCTGATTTGCTTAGTCTTTCAAACATGTGTTCAGAGGTCCCTACAGGGCAGCCACTATTGTGACCATTCCCAATAAGTCAGTGCCCCGGACGTGCTTCCATGTGTCTTCTGCTATCACCAGTAAAGAGCTTGTGCCGCAATGGCCCTCCATCAGGGACTGGTCACCCCTGCTGTTCTGTTCAGTTGTCAGCTGACATGCTTGTTAATGACTTGGAGCACAAAGCCAATAAGATCAGTGTACAAGCGACCACACCTCATAGGTATGTGTAAGTTAGTGCTAGTCTAGGGAAGACCTAAGAAGGACTGATGTATTTGAATGATGATGTTAGTAATGGATATTGAAGGGATCATGGACTACCACGAGAACCAACAAATCTGTCCTGGAACAAGTACCACCAGAATGCTTCTTAGAGGCAAAGATGGTAAGACTTATTTTCAAGTCACTTTGGGCATGTCAGGATGAACCCCGCCCTCGTGAAGGAAATCATGTTTGGCAAAGTAGAGTGGCAGTGAAAAAGAGGAAGGCCCGTAATAAGATAAATTTACACAGTGGCTGCAACAATGGATTCAAAGAGAAGAACAATTGTGAGATGGTGGATGACTGGATAGTGTTTTGCTTTGTTTTACAAAATCTACAATGACTCAGAATTGACTGGCTAGCACGTAACAACAAAAATAACATGGCATGTTTACATTTTTACATTGTTCTATAATTTCTGGCTCGATTTATTGAATAGGAGTAGATCCTTCAAGAACACCTACTACAATGTAATTTTAGTAAAAAAAAACCCATTTGATTAAAAAAAATGATCAGTGTACAGCTCATCTTCCCCTGACACAGCTTCCACCCAAAAAAAACCTGCTCTTCACAAGGGGCTCTATGGCCAGGGGCCTTTGGCTGTGCCATCTCCGGCTTGAATTTCATTTTCAGGTAACCCACAAAGCCCAAAGGTAAATATCCCAAGACAGTCTCTCCAAAACGCAAAGCCATAAAATCCCATGGATAGGTAAAGGCAAGAATGCCACGGTGGCATTTCCACAGTGATAAGGTAAAGAGGGGAGCACTGTAGGGGATGCTGCTGATGGAGTAGTAGGGAAAAGCACGGAGCCCTAAGGAGCATTTGCAGGACATATGCAAAAGCATGCATTGTCAGTGGACAAGGGGATTGGTGTGACTATAGAAAACAAAAGTTGTTGCACAAAAATAAGCATTGGTAGTTTTTTTCTTTCACAATATCTTTCATAGCATCTTGTCTTGCAGTAGGTTCCCACCTGTAGTTTTATCCAAGTGCTCATCCGTGTGTTTTCCTCCACCTCAGAAGACTTCCTATAGGTAGCTGCATAGGGCCGTGTGTCAAGATGTTTACAGCGCTGTCTGCGTTGACTTGTTCCAACTTCACTTACCATGCAGACGCTTCCATAAGTGCAGCCCCCACAAAACTGGACAAGAAGCTGTTGAACAATCATGCTCCTCCGACTGTTGCTTGGGAGACCTTTAAGATATTCCACTGAAAGTGTCATGGGGCTCTCCAATGGAATATCCATTTTCAGCTTGGACTCTAATCAGGAAGAAAGTCTTCCCACCAAAAAGGCTGTAAACCCTTCCCATCAACCAGCATGCAGAGACCATAGCTGCCAGGATTGATGGACACTGATCCTCTCTGAGAAAATGTAACTCCAGCATGATTGGCGGTGTTGCCAATGACCATATGAATAAGCATGGACCACGAATCTCATGTGATCATTTATTAGAAACCACAAAC
Source organism: Nesogale talazaci (assembly GCA_004026705.1). Classification (NCBI taxonomy): domain Eukaryota; kingdom Metazoa; phylum Chordata; class Mammalia; order Afrosoricida; family Tenrecidae; genus Nesogale; species Nesogale talazaci. The sequence continues at coordinate 11,735 of PVJH01007565.1, read as the reverse complement.
AAGCCATGGATATTTCAATACATACCTGGTGCTCAGGGGTGAGAGAAATGTGGCCCACAGAAACATGGCCTAACATCCCAGGCATTCAGTTTCCTCTTGATCCTTTAACGTGTGGCCCTAGAACTCACAGTACAGTTTCGGGATGGCTCTAGTTCTGTATGATTACACAGGGGGATGGCATTTAGGCCTCATTCCAGAGAGTGAGTTCAGGCATCCTTAGCACATGTTCATGAAGTGCCAGGTTAAAGAACATCAGGGATCATTCCACAGACACCGAGACAAGGTGTGGCCTATCGGGGATCTAGAACCAAGGTACAGCACTATAAGTAGACAAAGTTGGAAAAGCAGCTAGCTGCCCCTCGAGAATTCTGTTTGAACAGGTTTGCTTATTTTTTAATAACCAAGGTCTCTTGGATGAAAGATGTTCTTCAAAACAACTTCCACCGAAATATCACAGAGAAGAAGACACTAGAACATCATGTCTGATTGCTCTAGGGGAAGGGTGTCACAGTGGTTGAGGGGAGCATCTGCAAAAGTCTGTATTTCTTGTGTGTTTTTTTAAATTTTTGATTCCCTCTTTGCCAAATCAAATAAATGACTGATGATAAATGAATTTTTAAAAAACAAATAATTAAAGGGGGAAAAGTATAAAGGATCTGCTGATGGCATTTCCCATTCATGCTAAGCTGTAACTAGCAGATCATTTAGGTGCTGCTGCTGCTGGTAAAAATGAAAAGACCTATCTTCACAAAATACCATCACAGCCATCTGGAAAGTTTACTATTTGAAACCCACTCTTTAGACCTAAGGTAATGTTGTATATAACCATAAAATGCCCTCGTATTCCCTTAAGAAAGAAACTCATTGTCATTCAATAAATTTTCAAAACAAAGCATCATCCACTGGAGGCAAAGAATAGTTCTGCCATGACCAACACCTTGTGGCTGGAAGGAACACGTGTCTGCATTGTCACAGTCAGGAAAGTTGGGGACCCTAGTGTTGGCTATGGAGATTGACCACATTCCTCAGGTCCAGCTTTATGTGCCATGAGGCAGGGAGAAGATGTGAGGCTCAAGCCAGGGGATCAGTCAGCCAACCTGACTGACCAGAATAGGGGCCAGAAAGCTGAGAAGAGCTCATTGCTATACTCCCAAATGCCCCTGATGTTCCCAAAGGGCAAGAAATTATTCCTGCCAAGAGTGACCCAAATCAAACCCTTTGTCGGGACCTCATGCCTCAAAGGCATCGCGGTGCCATGAAAGGGGGTAGCCATTGAACAGTGGAAAGAAAGGAAGAGGTTGCTCTGCTGCCTGTTATCAGGAGATGGCCTAAGACCAGCGCAGGTGTGTGAGGAGTGAGTGCCCACAAAGGACAAGCTCTCTGAGATGAGATGGCATTATGATTTGTCTTTTACCCCTGCGTGCTCTTTGAGAACCTCCTGCCAAATGTACTACTGATTAGGTTTCTTAACAGGGCCTGAATAGAATGACTTGTGTAAGAAAAGCCTCCAGGTGAAAAAGAGAAATGAACCAAAGCAGTCAGTCCTAATGTTCTCTTGGGAAAGGGTGACTGATTATGCAAAAATACCTCTGAGGCCAAGAAAGCCTGGGATCTCAGTGGCTCTCAGGAAACTCATGCAGAAGATGCACCGACCCCTAACCAGCGTGGGGAAGGAGAATTTTCTGGCTTAACTCTGCACGTTGCACTTCCTAAATCACAGCTTTCTCCAAAGCTTCAGAGACTCCCGGCCCTGCACATGACTCTCCTTTCTCCTTGAGATCTCTCTCAGTGTCTCCAGAGGATGATGCCCTCTTAGTTTCTTTGAACGATTGCAACAGAAATACCACAAGTGGGTGGCTTCATGAACAGAAATTTATTTTCTCACAGTTCAAGAGACTAGAAGCTCCAGCTCAGGGTACTGGCTTTAAGGGAAGATTTTCTTCCTTTGTGCCCTCATGGGACAAATCTTATCTCTTTTTAGCATCCATCCCTCCTTTCCCCAGTTGTCTGTGTGGAAGGGCATTTAACATCTCCAGTTTCTGCTTGCTTCCCTGTGCCTAATCTGCTTGTTTCGTATTTAAAAGCGATTGATTTAAAGCATGCCCTATACTGATTTTACCTTATTAACATAACAAAGAAACCCTGTTCCCAAATGTGATTACCTCTCAATGGAATTCAATCTGTAATAGATTCTAACCCATTTTTCAGCTCCTTCTTCTCTCATTTGTGCACACCTAACCACGGAGAAAAGAGCCCAAGTGACTCTATGGGGTAAGTACTGGGCTATAAACCATGAGGTCCATGAGCCACTCCAAGGGAGAAAATTGAAAAGGATTGCTCCATCAAAATTTGCAATATTGGAAAACTATAAGTTCACTATGCATCAGAATCGACTCCATGGCAATGGATTTAGTTTGCATTTATCCATGGGCAAAAGATTGATGCCATCAAAAATATCATTTTACTTGAATCCACAATCAGCACTCACAGAAGCAACAGGGAAGAACTCAAACCACACACAAGTATTACATCCCTGCGAAAGATCTCTTTACAATGTTCCAGAGAAAAGATGTCCTTTTGAAAACCAAGCTGATTCTGACCCACGCCGTGGCTCTTTCGCTGAACTCATTTGTGTGTGTGTGTGTGTGTGTGTGTGTGTGTGTGAAAACTGAACAATGAAAAAGGAAGGCACTAGAAGAAGCGCTGCATTTGAATCATGGCCTTGGCAAAGAACACTGTGGACACACCATACCGTGGACTGCCAGAACAGACAGATCTGTCTTGGAAGAAGGATAGTGGGAAAGCTTCTTAGATAAAAGCATGGCGAGACTTGGTCTCGTGTGCTTTGGACATGTTCGAAGGAAAGATCAGTCCCTGGAAAAGGGACATTTTGCTTGCTAAAGCAGGAAGTCAACAAAAAGGAGACGATCCCAGATGAGATGGATTGACATAGTGGCGACAAATGTGGGTTCCAATATAAAAAGAATTATGATGATGGAGCATGATTGGGCAGTGCTTCGTTCTGCTGTACATGGGGTTGTCGTGGTTCAGAATTGACTCAATGGCCTTGTCCCAGATCCCCTACCTCCGGGTGCTTCCTCATCCTTCCCGTCCTTTCCCCTTAGACACCATGTCTCCACACTCGAATCTCCTAGCTTCTCTCCACTCCGAAACCCGTCTCTTTGACCAGACCTGTACTCAACTCCTGCTTCTTTGACATGAAGACATTCCCTTCCTCCCAACTCTATGAGTATCTTCTCTGTGTTTTTCTTAAGGCTCATAACTTTTCTCCTTTGCATTTTGATCATTCCATGTGTCTCCTATATTTGCTATGGACGGTGATCTCCCTTTTGAAACAAGTGTCATGCCTCCCTTCCCTTTGCACCTCCATGGGATGCATAATGACACACTGCTGCTCTCTTGTGCATATTAGATGGACCAATCCCATGGTCATCAGGGAACAAGGTCCATCAAAGTTACCATAGAAGAGATGGTAGCTTTCTGTGGAGAACCAGGCTGGCAGAGTAGTTTCCTAGTAGCTCCAGGATTTCATGTGCCTAAAGGTCTATGAAAGGAAAAAGCAAAAGGCCACCCCAAGTATCTGTTTCTGTTTCTACCCCCAATCTCCGGCTCAGACGTACCCTTTAAGGATCAGCGCTTTCATCAGCCTTGCTGTGCAGTGATACTCCTTCTTTATAGGCGCTGATGAATGCTTACGATCCTTTCACAAGAAACACTTTCTGTTGATTCGGCAGAGGCTGGATTTTTCCTTTGGGCCTGCCTGAGTCTCTCAGGCCCTCTGGCCTGCCTGGCACAGGTGAGGAGTCTGAGGAGAATCGCTGTTCTCCTGTGACTCTGCCAGGGACGCCAGCTCTCCCTCCAGGAGCTGGTAAAGCCACAGCACCGGGCTCGTTCCCTCCCACTGTTTCAGCGCCATGACTTTCTGCACCACACAAGGCCTGGCCTTGGGGGTTCTGTTGCCCATCGGAATGAGATGACCAGAGCGAAGGACAGGGAAAAAGGCCAAAGAATGATCCCTTTAGTCATGCACCCTACAGGGAAAAGACAGAGCGAATTTGACTTGAGCCTGTTTTCTGGGTAATTCGGTGTCAAACAGCAATGAGGCCTAGGACTTTGCCAAGTTTTTGTTTTGTTTGTTTTTTTCCTTTCCTCCAATCAGCCCAGGGCACTGAGGAGTGGAGGTAGGGGGGTAAGAGATGAAGGGAGGTCGTGCGTGGTGGGGGCGCGAAAGGGCTGCACATACACTGGGACTGCAAGGGAATGCTGAAGCTGCAGAAGTGGCCCATTGAGAGCTCCTGATCACAGCGGAAGGGCGGGCTGCACCCCCAACCTACTGCCACAAGGGCAGCTCTGTCCTGTGGGCACAGGGCTCCCTCCCAACCCCACTGGCTGCGAGAGAACAACATTTCCTTATAAGGGCCTAGCCTTCTTGCCAAGGCTGGACGGCTCCGACAGACTGTAGCTTTCCATTCTCCTCGTCCGGCTCCACTGCAGGCCTTGAATATAACCCTTGTTGTCAGGCCCCTCCTCTCCTCCATGTCTGCCCCCCCCCCCCAAATCCTTCCCTGAGCCAGCCCTGCTGGAGCAGGATAAACAACCCAGAGGCCTCTCCCTACACAGGGCCTGCCCCAGTGCAGGCCTGCTGGAGGCAGCACAGGGTAGCAAAAAGGATGCGGGATGTAGGGCTTCAGCTGTCCCTGCCAGTGCCTCACCTGTCCATGAAGCCTCAGCAAAGACCCTGATTGCTATAAGCCTCAGGCCTCATCTGCAAAATGAAAATCTAATGATCAGATTGTCCAAATTCTTTGCACTACTTTCAAAGCCCTTCCAAGTCAGACTAGAGCCTAATGTTCCAGCCTGACCTGTGTTCACTACTTCTATGGTCAGGTTCCTCAAGTTCTATCTCTTCCTTCCACACAAGCCCTCACCACTTAGTGTATATGAGTTCCACTGCCTAGAAAAGTCTTCATTGATGTGCCTGGGGAACTCAACCTCAATATAAATATAACTTCCATCCTCTCCCAGGCAAAAATGAATCACTTCTTTCTCATTCCTCCTCAGCATTTGGATGCGGCTCTCCTACAGGCTTTCTGTCTTACGACTGGAGTCCCTGAGCAGTGCTATCTCCTTCATGTCCACACAGTTTCACATCAGAGGAAAGTCCTGGTGATTCACTTCCAAAAAATATCAGCCACTGTGTTCTAGTCTTGGTAGACTAGAAAAACAAATCCAGAAACATTCAAATGGGTATAAGGAAGAACTTTATGTAAAAGAGCAATTGGATATTGAGAAAACACCCCAGCCCAGTCCAGAACAAATTCATAAGCCCAATATTAACCCAAATGCCCAATAGCGGTCTGTAAATTCCCTTTCAGACCCATGCAAGACATGCAATAACACCAAATGCAAGAAGATCACAGACCAGGGAGTGGAAAGCCTTGTGGATCCAGTAGCCGTAGAAGCATCTCAACACTGCCAGGAATCTCCATGTGGCTTCTCCAGTTCCAGGACTCTAGTGTAGCTCCTTGTGTCTTGTCAGCAAGACGACCCAGATAAGAGTCTAAGTGAATCTGGCCTCTGTGAGTTACTTATCTCCATAGCACCTCCAACTGAGGTAATCAAGTTAAGACCTGATTGACAGGCTAGACTCCACCCCTTCGCAAGTTGACACCAGATTATGTGGCTACCACACACTGAAAATCCTATAGAGAACATTTCTGCTCTGACATTCATGGGGCTTCTATCAGTTAAAATTGGCACAATAACAATTACATGTATGTTTATATAATAAATGCATAGCATATAAAATCCCACATAGCAAAAATATAATATATGGTAAATTACAACATATTGCAGTTTATTTTCAATATTTTATATTGTAATGAAATTGAATAATGTTAATTACATTATCTGCATAAATATTAGGATCACAATTGTATTTACATGCTTCTCTCTCTCCTCTATCAGGCAATGAGTTCCTCAAGTCTCAAGTGATATCAACATATCACTGCCCTCAGCCATGTCAGACACTATATTATGCTCCATATAAAGGCCTGAATAGACATAGCTGAAAAGAAAGTACTTGGTTTGCAGATACTTTGTAAATGATAAATTAAAGTATTCTATGCTATTCCATCAGAACCACCTTTCCTGTTGGTTCAGTTCTGTTTCCTGAATTTCAGACTCACTGTGACCATCCAGGTACATAATGTATGTCACTAAGTCTAAGACTCCAGGGATCTCTGCATTAGCGACTCCTCTGTCAGTTTGTTGTACCATGGGGTCTTGCATGCTGCTATGATGCTAGAAGCTAAGCCAATTGTTTTTCAAATGCCAGCAGGGTCATCAGGGGTAGACAAATTTTAGAGAAGCTTTGAGACTAAGGCAGACTAGAATGAAAGAATGAGTAATCTACTTGTGTGGGACTAGTCATTTAAAACATCATGAAGAGCAACAGAACATTTTCTGAGTCAGAATCAGGAGATAATGCCTTCAGGTTGGAAGTCATTCAAAAGACAACTGGGCAAGAATTGTCTCCCGGGAGGTCTGGTAAGGACTGATCAAAGACAGTGTGACCGAGAGATACTACTGAAACCTAAATGAAGGCTGAACATGATAGTGGAACAAGGAAATAGAGGAAAGAACTAGGAAGCAAAGGGTATTTATAGAGGTCTAAATACAGACATGCACATATATAAATATATTTTATATATGATGATGGGGAAATAGATCTATGTGCATACATTTATAGATTTAGTATTAAGGTAGTAGATGGACATTAGGTTCCCATTCAAGCACTCCCTCAATGCAAGAATACTTTGTTCTATTCAACTGGCATTCCATGATGCTCACCTTCCTGACATGATCACTGAAGACAAAGGGGGTGCATAAGAAAATGTGGTGAAGAAAGCTGATGGTGCCTGACCATCAAAAGGTATAGCATCTTGGGTCTTAAAGGTTTGAGGGTAAACAAATGGTCATCTAGGTAAGAAGAAGCTACATGTTGACAAAGCACACCAGCCTATGTGATCACAAGGTGTCGATGAGATCAGGTATCAAAGAACAAAAAAATCAGATCATTGTGAAAGAGGCTGAGTGCAATGCAGATTGGAGAACCAAAGCCCATCTGTAGGCAACTAGGCATCCCCTTACAGAAGCATGGTAGGAAAGAGATGAGCCAGTCAGGGTGGAGTGTAGCAATGAGGAAGCATACATCTTTCCTCTAGTTCTTAAATGCTTCCTCCTCCCACCTAACCCCCCACTATCATCATCCCTATTCTGCCATACAAATGCAGCTAGATCAGAGGATGTACACTAGTACAGATAGCAACTGGGAACACTGGAAATCCAGGGCAGATGAGCCCTTCAGGACCAGTCGTGAGAATGCCAAAAGAGGGAAGATGGGGTAGAAAAGGGGGACTGATTACAAGGATCTACATATAACCTCCTCCCTGGGGACGGACAACAGAAAAGTGGTGAAGGAAGATGTCAGACAGTGTAAGATATGACAAAATAATAATACCTTATAAATCATCAGGGGTTCATGAGGGAGGGGGGGAGGAGGATAGCAAGAGGAAAAATGAGGAACTGATTCCAAAGACTCAAGTGAAAAGCAAAAGTTTTGAGAATGATGGGGGCAACAAATAGACAAATATGCTTGACACAATGAATGGATGGATGGGTTTGATAAGAGTTGCACAAGCCCCCTGTGGTGGTCATATGCTTATGTTAATTTTATGATTTAGATGTAGGGGTGGAGTCTAGCCTATTAATCTGGAGATAGCCATTGAGTAGCCAATGAGGCCTCTGTGTGGGCATGACTTTCTCCTGATATGTCTGGGAAATCTCGCGATATTTCCCTCGTGAAAATGAGAAGCTATCTCCCAGTTGTTGGGAGTTAGTCTCAGAGACAATGAATCATGGACAAGACAAGATGACAGCATCTGAGAAGCTGGAGGAGCCAGAGGAGAAGGCACACAGCTTTGCCCTGATGGACCCAGACCTCTGAAGCTGGAGTGACCACATGGAGACCTCTGCCAGCAATGAGTTGCTTCTGTTACCACTGGAAGCTGTTGATGGACCCTGAGCTCTGGAAGTGAGGAGCCATGTGGAGACCCCTGCCTGTGCCAGGATTCTGCAGCCACTGACCTGTGACTTCATGAGTTGGAAAGAGACTTTATAGACTGATTTCGGGTATATGGGTTAATATCGGAATTAGGACATTGATCTGGACTGGGATGGGATGTTTTCTCAACGTCCCATTCCTCTTGTATATAAACCTTTTCTTATATCCATATGCGAGTCTACGTATTTGTTTCTCTAGTCTACCTGGACTAACACACCCCAGATAGAATTATTTTAAAAAATTGTCTCCTGAGAACAACAATGAGAGTAGTGATATCATGAAGGTAGGGGAAAGGTGGGGGGAGAAAAGGGGAGCTAGTCATAATGATTGATGTATAACCACCACCCTCCACATCCAGGATGATGAGTGACAGTAGCATAGGTGAAGGGAGACAGGAGATGGTGTAAAATATGAAAGTAATAATAATTTATAACTTATCAAGGACTCATGAGGGTGGGAGGGTGACAAAGGAAGGGAAAAAAATAATTGATTCCAAGAGCTCAAGTAGAAAGAAATGGTTTTGAAAAGGATTATGCAAACACACGCACAAATGTGCATGACACAATAGATGTATGAATAAGAGGTATAAAAGCCCCCAATAAAATGATTTTTTAAAAAGAAGAACAAACAAACAAACAAAATTGTCTCCTGAAAGTTGAGTTGACATTAATTGCACGCATAGAAAAAACCTTTTAAGAACTTCATTTGCTCATGGCGCACAACTCGAAATGAGAAAAAACATCTGCAACCATCTATTAATAATCGGAATGTGTATGTATAATATGAATCTAGGAAAAGTAAAGTCAAAATTTAAGTGGAAACTACAAGCATATATAGTCTAGACTTTAGTGAGTTAAATTTGAATTTTGAACTTAATTTTTTTTCATTTTTAGGTCACTTTGATTTGAAAGATTTTATGGTTTACTGTGCCGAGAATGAAAAACTCAAGAGGAATGACATCACATCAAAAAGAATGTAACAAGATCTATTTTGAGGTACAATGATGTCTGTGATTAGTGAATTTCAATGTACCTACAAAAAAAGACCAGGTAATTTATTATTCAAATTTACACAGCAACACCTTAAACAAATGATGAAATTTAAGAGTTCTACCAGTGTCTTCCGTCTGTTATTGATCAAGCCTAAAGTCAAATATGCATTGATAATTATTGGCCATTGGAATGCAAGAGTTGGAAACAATAAGGAAGAATCATTAGTTAGAAAATATGGCCTTCATGATAGAACTGAAGCTAAAGATCACATAACAGAATTTTGCAGTATGGATAAATTTTCAACAATATAAACAGTAACTATACACATGGACCTCCCCAGATGGAACACAGAGTAATCAACTTGACCATCTATGTGGGAAGAGGTAATGAAGAAGCTCAATGTCAGCAGCCAAAATAAGGTCAGGTGCTAAATATGGTACAGAGCATCAACTGTTCATAAGAAAGTTCATGTTGAAGCTGTGAGAAATTAAAGTACGCCCATGAGAGCCAAAATATAACCATGACCAGATTCCACCTGGACTAGAGATGATCTCAAGAACATATTTGACACATTGAATACTAATGAGTGAAAACCAGACCAGTAGTGGAACAAGAATACTAAAACACTGTAAAAGTCATTAAAGAGAAAGAACAGATGTAGAAGAGACTTGCTCGTGAACATATACCTAAAATGAATGGAAAAAGTGATGATGTAAAAAAAAAGCTGAACAGAAAATATCGAAAGGAGTCTTGAGAAGGCAAAGCATTGTAATGAAATGTGCAAAGACCTGGAATTAGAAAAATAAAAAGGAAACATACTCAGTATTTCTAAACTGAAAGAACTTAAGAAAAACTGTAAGCCTCGAGTTGTAATCTTCAAGAATTTCAAGGCAAAATATTAAGCAATACAGGAACGAACAAAAATAAAAGAAATATATAAAATCACAATACCCAAAAGAATTTGCCAACATTCAATCATTCCAAGAGGCAGAATATGATCATGAATTAATGGTATTGAAACATGAAGTACAAACTGCACTAAATGCATTAACAAAAAAAAACAAGATGCCAGGAATTGATAAAATACCTATTGAAATGGATCCATTAACAGATGGAGCACTAGAGTCACTCATTAGTCTATGCCAAGAAATTTGGAACCTGGTACTTGGCCAACTGACTAGAAGAGACCCTTATCTATGCCTGTGGTAGTTACATAATGTAACTACTATTAGTATGGGTAGAATAGAGAAACAAATTCATAAACACGCATATGGACATAGGGAAAAGGTTTATATACAAGAGCAATGGAACATTGAGAAAGCATCCCAATCCAGTCAAGTCCAAGATTATAAGTCTGATATTAGCCCATAGGTCCAATACCAGTCTATAAAGTCTCCTTCCAACATACAAGGTATGTGCAATGACACCAGGACAATCACAGGCAAATGCGTGCAGAGTCTTGTGTGTCCAGCGGCGTAGAAGCATCCCAGTGCTGGCAGAGGTCTCCCCATGGCTCCCCATTTTCAGGATTCAGGGTCCATGAGCAGTATCCAGTGGGGGTAGAAGCAACTCAGCATTGGTAGGAGTCTCCCTGTGGCCTCCCAAGCACCTCAACCCATGTAGGAGTCTCCACGTGGCTTCTCGGGCCCCAGACCTTTGGTTCCATCAGGGTAAGCCCATGTGACTTCTCTTCTGGCTCCTCCAGTCTTCAGGACTCAGGGTCTATATCATGCTGCCGTGTTGTCTTGCCGGTAGACATCTCCAAGGAACTGAGTCAAGTCTCTCACCTTCAATTGGAAAATACCGCGAGACTTCCCAGAATTCTCAGGAGAAAGCCATGTCCACACAGATGCCTCCTAAGCTATCTCCAGATTGACAGACTAGACTTCACCCCTACACTCTCAATGCTGAAATTGACACAGATCAGTGACTGCCACACATTATCTGGTGTCAATTTAGTACTTGAGAGGATTAAGAGTGATGGGGTGGAGTCTAATCTGTCAATCAGGCCAATATACATATATAATATATATAATCATAAGTGTCCTGGTTTTGTTTCTCTAGAGAACCATCTCTAATGCACATGCTAAATAAAAAAACACTTGTGTACTTCAAAAGACTTCATTACTTCAGCATTTCATTACTAAGAGAGTGATAAGAGAGACCGAGAAAAGACATTTACCAATGACATATCAGACAAAGGTCTTATTGCTAAAATTTTCAGAATCTTGCATGCTTACAATAAGAAAAAAATGAAAAGAAAAAAAATGAATTGCCCATTGAGAAGGTGGGCAAAAGACTTGAGTAGAAAATTCATAAGGAGGGTAACCCGAATGGCAAATTAACTTATGAGAAAATGTTCCCAATCATTTGGGAACCTGGGAAATGCAAATTAAAGCAACTATGAGATACCACCCCACAACCACAAAAATAGCCCAATTCAAAAAATCAGGAAGCAATAAATATTGGAGTGGGTGTGCGGGAAATATGAACTCTCATTCACCAGTGGTGATCTTGTAGAAATGTACAGTCACATGGAAAGCAATTTGGAAATACCTAAAAGAGACGGAAATTGAGTTACCTCATGATCCATCGAT